>JAKFQP010001116.1:0-12255 GCA_023375905.1 Nycticorax nycticorax | reverse complement strand
TTGGACGTCCACGTCTGACACCGTCATGAAATAAAACTTTAGTCATGAGGGGGGAGGGGGAGGGAACAACTGAAAAAATATATTTATTGGAGTAAATAAAAAAAAGTTAACCAAAATCCTTTATTGATACATTCTTGGATAATAGCACAGGATCGAGAGAATGGAAAGAAGGGAGGAGTTTGCGGCAAAGATTGGTTTCACTAAATTGGCACATAAGCAGCAAGATTAACGAAATTACTTATTACAAACAGTATAAAACATACATGCTTCTGTAAGTCCTTACCACACTGGTCAATCATGGTGGGGCATCAACAAAGAAAAAAAAAAACCTCAAGACATGTAAAAGCCATATTCTTTCCTCCAAATATTATAAGAATTCTTGAAATTATTGCAAAATAGTCATATACCTTAAATAAAATAACAAAATCGAACACAAATACAAATATCCAACATAAATTATTAACATGTACCATAAAATACATTACTGGCATGCATTCCAAATATCAAGACTTCTACTAAAACTCAGCAAAAATCCTTTCTGCTTCCTCTGCAGCCCATCAGTTGTGAAGGGGAGGGGGGGCACTAACTTCGCCAGCACAGTTTTTGGTCTTTAAATTCTTTTTTTTTTGTTTGTTGTGTTAAAAAAAAAAACAAAACGCCTATGGATTGCAGTGATACAATAGTAATCATACAAGTCATGTACATAGGTCTTTTCAATCCTTAGTTGGTGGTGGGTTGTTTTTTTTTAGATGCGCTAGGTCTGAGCGAATAGGGCCTCAATGAAACTGTGCATTCAGAAAACAAACAGTGAGCTCGAAACGACATGGATGGCAATATGCAAAAATCCTCACAAACTGTACAGAAAGTTCAAAAACTTGCAGTCTGGAAGTACATAGAAAGACAGAATTAGCCCCTTTAAAGTCCTTGTAGCTGAACGCAGCCCACCCCGGGGAGCCAGGCCTCCCGTGCCGCAGCCGGGCGCGCGGGCACGGCGGCTCCCGTGGCCGGAACAGGTCCAAGGCCACAGCCGACGGCGGCGCCAGCGACGTGCTAAGCCGAGAGCGATGAAGGGTATGTCAGGGAGCGGCCCTTGGGAGCGCGGGGCTCCTCTCGCGCTTTCCCGCGGCCTCGCCGTGCCCTCGCTCCCCCCGAGGCGGACGCCCCGCCACCCGGGGGGAGGTCTGCGCCAGCGGCGGATGGAAATCCTCGCCCGTCCTCCGCCCCAGGTGGCAAAATGGACTAGATAACCAGGTTGTTATAACTGACGTACTTCTTTTTTGCAGCAGGGCCTGAAAGAAAACCGGAGAACGGTCAGAAACCCCGCCAGCCCAGACCCCCCCTCGGCAAGGGCCGGCTGCTGGTCCGAGGGCTGCGGGCGCGGGCAGGGATGCGCCGGCGGCTCCCGCGTCCCCATCACGAGCACCTCCCGTCTGGGCAGCACGTGCTTACGGCCACGACTCCAGCAGACGGCTGTTGGACTGGCCAAAGCGGCGGCTCCAGCTCTGGCTATTACTATAAACAAAATTACGGCTGATTGATCTTGCTTTGCTCTCGCAGTCTGCATGGCTTCACCGCTGAGGCACCGCAACGAGATCCCATTAAGATTTCCTTATTTTTTTAAAAAAACCAGTGACATTCCCTCCAACTTCTTAAATCTCCTGGGCTAAACTTGTTTTTTTTTCTCACAGATAGTGATTCATCTTCAAGTTCTATGACTTCTGAGAATATTTCAATGTGGGGATCAAGGTGCCAGCTTTCCTAATTGTGACCTTCAAATTAAATCTGTTTGTGGGCAGAAATAAATAAAGACCAGTCAGTAAGTGCTTTGTGAGCGGGGCTACACACCTCGGCCAGTAAAAAGGCTGAATCCAAAGCACAATATTCGATATTCAGCAGTACTGTGGCAGCACAGACAGATTAGGGACGTATCACCTGATAACGTGTTCTCCATCAGGCATGTTAACAAAACCATCACTATTTATATGCAAATTCTGTAACTAGGGTGTAACTACTTGTACTGGGCTTATGAGATTTTATATTGAACTGTGTTCCAATGAATACAGAAAAGGCCTTTCCCCTCTTATTCACTTTAAAAAAAAAAAAAAAAGAAAAAAAAAGAGCAAGAGAGCGTAGGAAGTCTGTATGCGCTTGCAGTTAAAAATCCAATATTCCGAGTTAGCACGAGACCAGTTTAAGCTAATGGATATTCTCAAAAGGTTAAAATTACCAAGCATCGCTGCTATTATCAACTATTCCTATTCAGCATTTGTGCTTTTTTGAGTAACTGGGATTCAGCAAAATACATGAACGTGACTCATAGTCAACCACGCACAGAGAAACTGGGTCTATCCACAAACCTGAGCCCCAGTGCACCCCACTAAACTGCACACTGGGAGGACAGCTAAGAGAAAGGGGTAAGGCTGATTTTTCCGGGATTGCTAAAAACCTTCCGCTCTTCTTGCCTCCGCCAGTGCCCTGCCTGGGGCGGGAGAGGCTGCCAGCCCCCGGAGCATTCCCCTGGAGCATGTCCCTGGAGAATCCCCCCGGAGCATCCCCCCCGGAGCATCCCCCCACCGCGCAGACCCAACGCACCGCCCGCTGCTACCCACAGCCGGAGCGATTTTCCCTTTGGTGTGTCCAGCAGCCAGAAAGCGTTCTTAACCAGAGACCACTGTTCATTTTTCAGGTGGCCTGCTTTGCAGAAATATTTGCTTAAGTTAGAACAGGCTATCCACCAGCAGCTCAGAATATTTTGAGAGTACAACGCACGAGAGCGCAGCCCAAGGTAAGTATTTTTCATGGCTCTCACTATCTTTTTTACTGACAAAGCCAAAGAAACAATTTTACTGCTAAGCATTTTCGAGACTGCAATTCGGACCTCCCGTGGAACTCCGGCTCTGTGCAGTATTATTCCGAAACCCTAAGTCAGCTCTTTCACCGTGGTGCGTCCCAGAGTCAGACCTGTCTGTTCAATCAAGCACTGACCCTACAAAATGCTGATCATCTTCAGTTCCCATTAACTTCTCTTGGACACGAGGGTGTTCAACCCATGGCAGGATAAAACTCATTATCCTTCAAGGCTAGACTGCAAATATTCAGTAAACTGTGGTGTGCTATTAAATGCTGAAGAGAGGTAAAATGCAGCTGGAAAAAAAAAATATCATCATGAAACAGGTTGCAAAGTAATTCTGTGTATTATTTTGTGATATAGTTCAGCTTTAGCCATTACATGCTCCAATTTCAATAGCAGCAGAGCTCCTAGGACAGGGAAGGAGATTTTGATACTCTCCAGTGCTGGCTCCTACCACGTCA
This sequence comes from Nycticorax nycticorax, assembly GCA_023375905.1. Taxonomy (NCBI): domain Eukaryota; kingdom Metazoa; phylum Chordata; class Aves; order Pelecaniformes; family Ardeidae; genus Nycticorax; species Nycticorax nycticorax. Next base: position 8,943 of record JAKFQP010001116.1, on the reverse strand, counting down.
CCCCCCTGATGCTCGCAGGGGCTTTACTCTAGCTTTCACAGCAAACCTGAGATTTTGCTTGATGAGTTTGCTCACCAGTTCAACCCCAGCAACTCGTTTCTCATTTTCAGTACAATGAACCACCAGTGCCAAATGCATTCAGCCGAGAAATACTGGCGATAGCGTGGACCACTGTAACCTCTCTGCGAGAAGACCGACTCCACGCATCCGAGCCTGAGACAGTGCAGTCATCTCTGGCAGTGCTCTGCTTCCCAAGAATAATGTAGTTTACAAAAGCACCATCCATAATTTAGATAAAATGATCAATAAAAAGCTTCATGGTTATTTTAGGAGAGGAAAGACAATCTTCCCTGGTTCTAAAGGCTGCTAGGCTGGAGGAGGTCACGTCCCTTGTTATGTAGCTGGTGCCCTCACAGCTCTGCTCCTGCACAAACTCCAGGAACCTGGAGCTCACCCGATCTTTAACTCCCAGGAGCACGCCAGTCTTGAGCTGAAGACTTCAGGAGTGAGCCCGTCTACCTCAATAATGAATCTCTTCTGAGTCTCAGCTCATCATTATCACTGGCAATTAGCATCAGGAATGGATTTCATTTTTCTCAAAGAAATTAATTTACATGAAAATGGGGAATGCTAATGAGACATCAGCATTACCAGAATTCACCATGCTTTAATCCGGGCTACATGAACATTCCCTGTTCCTTAAATGGAAACGAGATACAGATCTCATACGCTCTGTTGCTGTTAGTGTTAATGGATGACGGCTTTCCAACAGTGAAAACAGATTGTCCTCTTGCAAACAACATATACATGTTAATTAATATACATATAATTATGTCAACCTCAGCTGGCCGTTGACTTAGACGTGTTGGAGGCGAGCCAGTAGCCATGGTATGCAGAATCTGAAATGCTGGCCCGCGCCTCCTGTGCAGAGACACGCAGGCCAACTGCACCCCCTTCCCGAGGTCAGCACGGAGGAAGAAGGGAACCAACCGCGGGACGACGGGGGGGCTGCTGGCTACTTTTAAGTACAGGGTACCATGTAGAAAGGAAACGCCCTGGGTATTGACTGCCTGCGTACTGGCAAATAAACCTGCTCTTGAAGCATTTGCATTGTATAACTTGTTTAAAAAAAAGAAGAGGACCTTTCTATTTAAAAAGAGGCTACACCTTGCTATTAGTGACAAGCGCCCTTTTCTGCTAATTAGAGATGAAGAGTGACAATGTCAATAGGGGAAGGCATTAGTATGAGGAATACCTGAAGAATATAATTTCATACATACGGACAGGCCCACTGCACTGGAAACAATCTCCAGGCTCGAGTCCAGCCGCAGGTAACCCCAGCCCATGCGCCTGTCAAGCAGAGCACAGCACAGCTCCCACCACAGCTTTGCCTGAAATTTGCTGGAAACGAAAACTGTTTTGTCCACCTTATGGTGGCTCCCGGCCTAGGCCGTCACACTGCAGAAGGGTTAGGCAGACGTGCTGCAGGGGTGTGCGGGGCGAGGGAAGGGGCACGTCACACCACTGCTGGCACACGGTACGGAGGGGAGGAAGGCGCAACCACCGCAGCTCCGCTGTGCCGCTGACGTTGCTGTTAGTCTTCTGGTTTCATGAGCATTGCATGTACTCTCGACCTGAAAGTCACGAGGAACTCCAAAAAACCAAGAAGGCAAGAGCACCGCCTTCCAAGGGGAGCTGCGGCAGGGCGGGCGTTCGAGTTCCTGGCATAAAGGCGGCACCTTGGTCACCACCAGCCCCGGACACTTCAGAGCATGGTGTTAAGGATGTGGCTGTGTACAAGATGCTGACAACCAACACTTCCCCCTGAGCTGTGAGTTGTCCTCGACTACGTACTGCACTCCTTCCCTGTTCTCCATGAAGGGGTCCCACCCTCCTCCCTTGCGAGCATCCCTTCCAAGACACCGGGATGCAGGCTACAGCAGCCCCGCCAGAGGGGAGGATGCCCTCGTGTTCATCGTAAGGTATGGAAATGAAGGCAATGGAAAAGAAACAGAATTTCTTTGCAGCACAACAATTAATTAAAGCCCTTTCCTTTTCAGCTATTATCTGACCTGCCCGACAGGCGGTGGGGGACAGAAGCGAGTAACAGGATTTGAAATAACTGCATCTCAGTGCCAGCAACGTATTAAAAAGAAATACGCCGAAGCAAAAATCCTCTTTGACTGGTTTTCATTCTCTTGAGCACGGGCCACAAAGCAAGGAGCTCCCGCAGCATCCCGAAGCAAGGCGATCTGTCAATACTTGCTCAGAGTGAGATTTAATCACTTTCGCTTCAATTTAATGCACACTTGTAACCTCTTCCATGCTTAAAGGGGAAAGATTTACAGCACAAAAGATGAATTTTATGACAGCCCACAGCCATCTCAAGCCATCAAACGTATGAAACATGACCGCAGTATTTCCAGCGCGGAGCGGGAGCTGACGTCGGGATGGCTGCGAGTCCGGACCCGCTGCCCTGGTTCCCTTTGCCGTCGCTGCGGCAGGTTACGCTTACCTCCTCCTTTTCATTGCCTTAATTCTTGCTTAGCAACCTGTAGCATTCATGCCAGGCAAAGCGGCGGCTGGTTATCAAACCCTGCTTCTAGCCCATGGAGCGGGGAAACGGACGCACGTGGCTCCTCCGGCTCTGTACCTGGCAGACAGAGCCGTCCGCACGCTCCGCTGCCTTTCGATTGGGGAATATAGATGAGAGAGGGCTGAAAGCAACCGTCCTAAATGATCCTACACGCTTGCCCAGAATCTGACAAACGGAATGAAGCTTGGAGAAAATAAAACAATTTTGAATTTAGTATCTAAATGTAAATAGATTGTTATATCACATTTTCACATCTCTCCTGTTGTGCTCCCTACCATAGCGTATTGGCAACTTATCTAGTATATAAATATCTAGTATATAAATGCTGACGGCTGTATAAGAAAGATCTCATTTATTGCCTGTGTTGGTGGGTAGCTGCTTGTCTCGGAGCTGCAGCCCGAGCTGCAGGACTCGTATGCAGATCAGCGCACAGAAACTCATGTTTTAATAATAGCACACGAATATATTAAATTACAAATATAACACGAGTAAAAAGTGTGTTCCTCCATAATTGCTTTACAGCCTTCTCTTCTCATAAATGAGATCATCTTCAGCTGTCATATTTCCCCGTCACTCTCAGCAGAGCAGCAACAATTAGCGGCTCGGCGCCGAGGATGGGCACAAACAGCAGAGGTGTTGCCCCCGCCGGGGGGGTGCCAGCAGGTCACAAACGACAGCGGGGAGGGAGAAGCCGCTAAAGAGATTGCTTCTGCTTCCCGATTCCTGATTTATCTTGGCCATAAGTGGCCTGATGGCAACCCGGTGACGAGTTCAGAGGGGACGGTCCCTTGCTTCCAGCTGCCGCCCGAGCGCTGCCAGGCGGGGAGGAGAACTGGGCGCCACACGGCGTGGCAGCGCCCCGGCTCTGCGGCCCCCGGCGGGCACGCAGCACCCACCCACACGCTCAGGCTCCGCCATGCTTGACGTGCCAGCCTGAGGCCACCATCCTGCTCAGGCGATAAATGCCCTAGGAACCATTTCTTTCTCCTTCTGTAGTTTTATGACAACTGAGCCACCAAAAGTATGGCAGTGAGTATAATATAACCTCCAGGAGGGACAGTACTCACGTTGAAGCACTGACCAAAGAATGAACAACCCAATAAACTTCTCTGATCAGCCCCACCCGGCTTCTGATGGTTCTCCATGTGGGATAACTGGACTGAATGTCCTTAGCAGCTGCTGGAGAACCCAGGGGAGGGAGAGCCAGGATCACGCAGAACGCCGCAACGAGAGGCAGGGGCTGCTTACAAGGAGTAAATACACTTGGGAAATTAATAGAAAACCAATCATGTAATGGAACTGTACAGCTTTATACAGCCAGCACGCAGCTCCTCGCCACTCTTGTGGCACACCGTGCGTTAGGGCTGTGTTACTAACACGCTGCTTGTAACCTCCGTGAAATGCTGGAAAAGCAAAACCAGAATGGAAGTGGGCGGTGTCAGTTATATTTTAAGTTTGTCTTTTCCTTACCTTTCTTTTTTATTTAATGTATGCTTCAAATTCCCTAATAAGATCTCATCCCTCTGCTTTGCTCTTGTAAAGCGCTTTTCTTTCTTATTTTTGTCCAGTATTGAGGGCGATGTCACCACCGAATCCTGACAGGCATAAGGGCAGTAACTGTATTCCCAGACGGACGCGAGAGCACAGCAAGGATCTTCTCTGGTGGTGGGGGGGTCATGCAGAAGAAACTCAAGACACCTGGAAACCCCACCCCACCACAACCTCTTTGTGAGAGATGTAAATGTTTGCCTTCATAAAAAATAACATTTCTGTAATTTGGTTGTGTATGGCACACTGTTAATGCTCCATATCCCCCCGCCTGCGATTGCCTCCCACCTCCCACCCCGCTCTGCTCCGCCAGTAGTTTCACATAACCAATACTTGGGAAATGTGGGTTCAGGCTTTGGAGAAGGATGTTCTGCACATTACAACAGCAGCGAACCCACATGGAGTGGGAGAGAGAAAGGCCTGAGGCTGGTTAATTCTCTAGAAAAGCCGGAATTTGTGAACAGCGTAATGAATTCATTAACACCACCGAAGAGCGCTACACCAGGATGGAGGGCACGTGGGGGGAGAGAACGGCGTTAGGATGGTACAGCACGAGCTTGGGAACGCCTCTCCGGCACGAAAAAACCCCAGGTTTCCATTTCAGTTTCACCAGCTCCAAAACCAAACGTGATTTTCAAGTCTGACGACTGGTACGTCTTGTGTGAATTGGTATCCAAGGCACAAGACCCTAAATTGTCACTGCAAATAGGATCAAATTAAGCAGCCCCAGACATGGAACGTGAAGCTGAGAAGGAACTAAACCGGCATAAAGAAGAGAACGGGGCCGTGTCGCTTAGCAACCACCATCTTTTTGGGTGGATTATGCGAGTCCGGACACATTTGCACCGTTGACAGCTGTTGCCTGTAATGCAAAGGCGCTTTTCCATACCTCTGCGTGACGAGCTCAGTTAGGTGCTGCAGTGGTGAGGACCACGAGACCGTGGCAGGCAAGCCCCAGCCCGAGCGTGACCAGCATCCCGCTTACGGCAGGGCTGTTGCTGCTGGGAGGACCCACATGCCTGGGATTTAATACCCCAGAGTTTATCTGATGGAATGGGAAGTGGTGAAGAAGATCCCAAAGCTAGCCGAGATCATCACAAGTCGGGTTGGGCCACAGGGACACATTTCTGCCTGGCGCAGACAGGCAATGCAGTACCTGAGGTTAGAGGTCTAATGAGCTGTCACAAAAACATCAAATGCTGCAGAATTAAAAACCAAATCATCCTCCCCCACGTGTGCGCACGGGTTTAGGAGGAGAAGGCCAGATTCTCTGTTGGCCCAACTCTGCCAACGTGGCCGAGGTGGCTGGAAGCCGGACGGCCAAGCAATCCATCCTCACCCAACGCCACTCCGACGCCTTTGCTTCCAATCTGCAAAGTGGTGATAGTGTTTATAAGCTCCTGCCTCGGAGGGAGATCATAAGGTGAACACCAGTGCCTGGAAACCTTGAATAAGTGATTAATGCCAGGAGAGGATAATGAGGAAAACAGCCTGAGCAATCTTGCCCTTCAGTGCTGCTTTATATACGCTTGATAACCTGGATTCACCCCCTTCACCTCTGCTGCATTCAGAATGCAATTAATAACGAAATGATTACTTCAAATTATTAGAATAATTATGTTTATGCATATGCATGCAAATGTATTGTTCAGAGCGGAGTTGGGCAAAGGCTGCAGGGGCATTTCTAGCTAAAGAGCGCCCACAGGTCCCTCACTTTTACACAGCTTCCACTTCTAAATTCCTCAGATTCTAGCCAGGGCTACGTTTTACCTTTAGGGCTTTCTTATTATTATCCCTTTTAGAAATGGATCTTTACCATCATCAGGCAGCCCCTAAGCAAACTCTGAGTGCGTAGCTGGCGCAGTGGATGATACAACTGCACTCGAAGTGAGCCTTGAACCCAGGGGACACAGAGTAGTGCCGGGGCCGTCAGCAACAATTCCCAATACCCGGTATAACGGGGTCCTTCAAGGAGAATTGCCTTGAAGTTCCCAGAAGGATTCAATAGGAAGCAAGAGTACGGCCGTGCCGGTTCCCCAGGGCACACTGGGATTTGAAATATATATATATATATATATATACACACACACACACATATATATATATATAGGGCATTCCAGTGGTAGCTGCTATCTGAGGCGTGTGTTTTTAATTCATTGGGTTTTTTACGATGCGCCTGTTGCGAGCACAGATAACATATCCAACAGGAAGAAGGACAAAAGCCGTTCCTGGGTGAGCTAACGGCATCACGACGGAAAGCAGACAGGCCCAAGCGGCGGTGACATGACGTTCGTACAGCCTCAGGCAGTTTGGTAGGGCTTGAGCACATAAAATAGACGTGTGCTTTGCCGTTCTGCAGATAGATTAGGTTGAGACCCATCTGCTGCCTGCTGTTGAGCTTTTTGCTTGATAGGGATGAAGAAACTCTGAGCTCAGACAACACAGAGCAAGTGGTTGTGTCAGACAGTGCTTGCGCTACAGCACAATGCGAGAAAATTCTGGCTTCCCCGTGTGTGGGATAATACCCATTAATTCCAGTGAAGCGGGCTTTCCCACGATGAATCCCGGAGGGAATGGGACACTTATCATACCCATCACCCCAAAGCCCACACAACGGTGTAAAGATTATTCTGCAAAGTCAGTAGGCACCGCTGCACGTGGCCCTTCCCTCTTCGGGAAGAGAAAAGAAGAATGAATTGGTTATTTGAAAGTCGGGCACGTGTTCCTATGGCGTACCAGATAAATAAGGAGCTCCAGCTCCTGCGCCGACTGCAAAGCCGCGCTCCTCCAGCACGAGAGGCAATACGTACAGCTGTGTGCGGGTGGAAGTTTCGCCTGATGGACAGGGTAACCATTGCACCTCTCTAACATCGCCCTCTGGGCTGCAAATTTAACCTGTCCTCATAAAGACAAGTGAGGAAAGACCCTACAGACTGCAGCACAAAACCTACGCTTCCCATTTTTAAGGATTGTGAACTCCAGAGTTAAGTTCCAGCTCCACAGGCCAGAGGGATGTGGGACCCTGTGGCTGGAATCCCGCTCCAGGCGAGGGCAAAGCACCTGCTGGTTTCAGCAGAGCCAGTATCGCTCGCCGTAAAAATGTACAGGAGGGTATAAAATAATGTGGGAAGTTACTGGTTGCTTTCTATTGCTTCTATAGTGTTTTCCCACTTGGACTTTTGTGTTCCCTGTGATTTTCAAGCACTTTCTGCAAACCACCATGCGCCCCACGGCCCTTCTCCCCCGCTGCCAGCCCACCGTCGCTGGGACCCCAGGGCCATCCCGGCGCAAGACACGTCACTGGGGAACGTGGCCAAAATAAAATGGGCTCTGATGGGAGACGTGTGGTAAGGGGAAAACCCAGTGTCAGGGGAAATGCAGTCCTCTGAAGAACATTATAAAGATATGCACCTGTATCAATTCTTATGAGCCCTAAAACCAGGCCACAAATGGGACACGTGATACCTGCTCCCCCCTCGCAATGGCGAGATAGGCATTCATCATTCAGGGGCACCCCCCCCAAAAGGGATAGTGCTCCATAAACAAACTCACTCACGTCAGTTATTTCTCTGCCTCCGAACTGCTTATGCTGATAACTCGGTCAGCACCAATAAACCCCTCCTGTTAAGCTGGAAAGAAGATCTAAACCGCCTGCCCTAGACAGACCTGCTTTCAGCCTCCTCACGACTGGGCTACAAGATAATCTTTACCAGCCAGACCTTTGACTGCTTTGCAAAGCATTACTCAGGTAGGTGCCTTCAGAGACAAATTCAGAGGGTGGTGTTAGTATTAATTTTCCCATCTGAGCCATTAAAAGAAAATGTGACTTTGAGCCAAAGAGCAGAGCCAGACACGTACTGTTTGCGGCCTGAAAAATCATCATGTTTTTGCTGGAAAGATAACGGTAAGGTTGAGATTTTGAGTCGGGTAATAAGATTGCAATAGAAAAGGATTAGTTTCATCCTCCTCAATAAAAGCTAAAATCAACCCAGTACCGTACCACTGGAGAACATCAATCCTGAGCGTGTTTGGCTGCATCTTAGCTCCTATCGCCTACTGGTCTGCTTTGCAGATAAACACTTCTGGGTCAGGAGAAGTTTGAAAGCATCTGCAGCACCGGGATCAAAGAAGGAACAGCAGACAGCTCTACCAGCGCTTCCAGCAGGTGGAAGAGCGCAGAGAGGCCGAAAGGGGCCGGAGGAGTCAGGGCGAGAGGTGGTGAGCGGGGTGGGCATGGGGCCAGAACCCCCCGCTCAGGGCGGGGGCGGCCGCGCCGAGGGAGCCGATGGCCAGCGGGCAGCGGAGCGGCGTGAACGTCCCCATCGACACCGTGACTGCGCTTTGCTGCAGGCGGGGTGGGCAACGGCCCCGTCGCACGGCTGGGAAAGCGCACGGGATCTTAGGAAACGCGATTCCCAACCTTCAGGAGATTGCGGCAGGGAAGAGACCAACCCAATGCATATTACTCCTTAACTGGAGCCGACAGTACGGAAAACATACTAATTTAAACTGCCTTTAAAATGGTTCCATTTGAATGCTGTGGACTGGGAAGATAACAAATAGTAGAAAATTATTTTTACCTGCTTAAAACAAAGTAATTAATAGTACTTTGTTATCTTACCTGGAAAGCCAGGCTGTGTTGAGAGCTGTTAAAGCCAAGTGTGAAAACAGTTTGCATGAAACATAATTAAAATTATGACCCGAGTGATCTAAAACATCCCGAAGGAGTCCCGAAGTCAGAGCTACAGGAAAACGATTCCTCTCCACCCCTCGCCTTTGCTCCTGCGCCGGCTCCCAAA
>JAKFQP010001115.1:25063-37175 GCA_023375905.1 Nycticorax nycticorax | reverse complement strand
TGGTTGGGCTGGGGGAGCTCAAAGGGCTTTTCCACCCCAAACGATGACTCTATGATTCTAATTCCACGCAGTCCGTGGTAAGGCAACGCACGGCACCCGCTGGGGCAGGAGGACATCGCTACCACATGAAAGGAACCGGCCAAAGCAGGAGAGGCTCCAAGTCCCACGGCGAAGCCCCTTGAGCTTTGCACCAACAGGGCCCCCCCCCCACCCCCCCAAGGCACGGCCCGTGTCATCCCCACACTCCCAGACACCCAGCCAAGGCCACCTCTTCTCTGGAGGTGGCACCGGCACAGGGAAGCCTTACAAACAAGCCTCTGGACACGGGGCATGGTTTTCCTGGTGGGTGCCTTACAGAGGCCAACACATCGCTTGTGAGTTGAGTTACTTGACCAAGGCAAGATTCAACATGAGTAAAGATTTTAGCATTTAAGTACAGAGCACCCATGCTTACCTGCCGTACGCCATCGCAGCCCGCAGCGGTTCAACAGGTAGCCCGCCGCGAACCCCGTAAAATCCACCTGGCAGAAGCCTGTGAGGCGCCCAACGTGCATTTGGAGAAGTTCCTACAGCTTTTTCACCAGCGCTTCCCAAGAAGGGGTTGCAAGTTGGAACACCGAGTGCTTTACATTGGTATTTAGGGTTACAAGAGGAAAAAACCCTCAAACTTACGCAGAGCTTTACACAAGTGATGCATCCACCAGGGTCAGTCACGGGGCAAGATCAGGGCTCACCAGGGCCCGCGCGCACCCCTCGCCTCCGCAGCCGAGTCGCCGCTCGCGCCTACAGCGAACGGCCCGAGCGCACCCGGGGCGGGCGTCCCACCACCGCCCCGCTCAGTTCCCCTTGCTGTCCTGAAAACCCGAGCTGTTACCCTGCAAGGTGTCAGCCAAGGGGGATTAAAATAAAAAAGGGGGGGGCAAAGCAGGGAGGCCAGGCAGCGAGCGACCAGGAGGAGAGCGGTCAGACGTTTCCGAGCACCCTGCCAAGCAGGAGGCAGGTAAGGAAGCCACGCCACGGCCAAGGCTCAGCCGTAAGGCACAGCGATGTTTTCCTGGAAGCCCTGGCGCCACAGAATTATTCATCTGCTCAGCACAACGGAGCTGAACATCCCGGGGCTGCTCCCCCGCAACGGAGCGAGGGGCGAGCGTGACGCCCCACGAAGGGCAGAATTACCAAGCCCCACGTTGAACTGGCAATACGCAGACCCCACGGCGGCATCGCCGCACCGACTCACAGAGCTCTGGGTCAGGATTAAGGAAGAAAAAAAACCAAAAATGAGTCACCCCCCCAAGAGGTAAGAGAGTTTTAATAAAACTTGCTAAAAGCTGGCTGGAGAGCAGACACAAGGCGGGGAAATCGAATCTCCCAAGAACCACAGCTACTGGGGGTGCCTCAGTAGGCGAGCAAGGAGAGAATTTAGGCATGAAACAGTTTGGTTTAAGGGAAAGAGGGTGAGAAACCTCTGCAGCTGTAACCCCAGGTTCCCCTTTGCTCCATCAGACCAAGCAGTTAATGCCCCTGCCCCCCCAGAACACCAGCATTAGCACTTTTCCCCCCCATCTTGCCGCCAGCCGTGATGGCCCAAGGCCGGCTGGGTCCTTTCCCCCAGCCTGATCAGCCCTGGCGCCGCCTCTGCCGAGCGCGGGGAGCGAGACGCTGCCCGCTGGAGCCGTCCCGAGCCACCGCCAGCAGCCGGGGCTGGGCGAGGGCAGGACCGCGCCGTTTCGGCCAGACACGGGGGCCGCGCACACAGGCAGGAGGGAAATCAGAGGCAAGGTGCTGGTGGCTTCAGGACACCTATCCTGAAGACACCAAACCTGGAAGGCTCCTTGGAGGAGGAGCCCCCACCCCCAGCAGCCAGGGCTGAGAACGGGCAGAGCCCCGCAGCAGGACACGGACCGTGCCCGCAGCCCGTGCTGCACCACCGAACAGCACCCTGCCACCCCCCGTCCCGTGGCCTGCCCCCCCCGCAAGCTTAAGGCTTTTGGTCTCCGTAATGCAACCCCAGTTACTCCGCTTCACACCCTCTCCCAAAACCTTGCTTCGAGGGGTAGGCGCTCCCCAGCAAGCCCGGCGCGATGCTTCGCGCCTTGATCCCGTAACAACAGCCTGGGAGCGCGCAGGTCCGCAGCTCCCGTGGGCTGTTGGGCCCTCCTACCGTTCCGACTTAGGGAGGGTGCCACGTAATTCAATGTTTAAACAAAAAAATACCACAACCAGAACCCAGCCACCCCCCAAAAAAAACCCCAAACCCCCCAAAAGTAGATGGTCTTCTGAAAAGAAAAAAAGAAGTCCAAGACCAGCAAGAAACGAGCCCTACAAAACATCCAGTCTTGGCGGGCGGTGAATTCTCCCTTCTCGAGACCAAAAAGGGGGTGAAGCAGAGCAGGCCCTGGGAGCGGGGCAGGGGCGGCACAGGCTGCCCTCCATCGGGCTTTGGAAGCTGCCCCCTCCACCTTTACCTCCAGCTAAGAAGCAAACACGTTCCTATCACGAGCGTCGCGCGCCGAAGGGTTTGCTAGGGCAGCAGTTCAACAGCAGCTCTGTTCTCACACCGGCTCCAAGCGGTGATGCCGTTCCAAGCCATCCAAGTTCCCCTGACTGTTCCCAGCTTACCCCAAACCCTCCAGTCACCACCAGTACCACCAAACCACCCCGCACCGACAGGACCGAACACGGATGAACAGCAAGGGATTAGGTGAGCACGAGGGCAGCGGGGATGCGCTCACAGGAGTCCTCCCAGGAGAACCCGAGCGGTTACAGAACCCACGGCCCCCCCCGGCTGGGCGCGAGTGCCCACCAAGCACCACAGCTGCCCATCCTGCTCCTGTCCTCTCCCATTGGCCTTCAATTTTGGTCACTACTGGAGAAAGGACAGGGTCTAGCTGGGCTTCCAGCGCCGATCAACGTGCTTTCCCTTGTGTGGGAAGGCAGCGCAGAGCCTGAGAACCGGCACTGGTGCTTGCAGCGACCAAAGGAACGCGAGTTCCCAGCTTACTCACAACACCGAGTTGCATCGACACCCCGTGGCTTGGTCCTTCAGCCCCATCCTTTGCAATTCCACCCTGAACCTGCTCCGCAGGCTCAGCGGACCCAGCTTCCACCTGCAAGAAGCTCCAGGCCAACAAGAGCTTCCATCAACAGGAGTGGAACAGCTTTTCCCCATGGGTGGGGGCGAGGACAAAGCGCACGCAGCTGAGCAACTCGCCAAGGTAAAACTCACCAATACATCTCTCACCAAGCCACTCGGCGAGGGAGTTCCCCATAGAGGCCTCGTTATAAAGACGCTTGCTCATGAAAGGACAAGAAGGGCAAATACGTCTGATCCCCACGCACCCAGCGCTGCTTTGACCCAACCACGCGACGACGAACACCAGAGATTCTGACGCAGGGAAGGAGAGCGGGGGACGCCGAGAAGCGCAAGCACGGAACCAAACCTGCGGGTGCCAAACTGGCGGAAGAGCAAGGCACGAGGGCAGGTCGCGAGCCGTGGGGATTAGATTGCTACCGAAGCGCTATTAAATCACAGCTCCCAGCAAAAGGACAGCGCCGGGCTCGGTGAGAACGCACGCATCGAGTGGGCAGGAGACCACCGAGGCTGCTCCACGTGGCCGCGTTCAGAGAGCAAAGCCAAGCTCTGCAGGACGTTAAAAAGAAAAAAACCCAAGATGAAGGCGACTGAGCAGATGACAGCACAGAACTGGATCATCAAGAAGGGAGAGAGCAGCCACAAGAGGAAAAAAAAATACCTAAAATGAGCCAAAACAACAGATGAAAGGCACAGGTAAAGCAAAAAAAAAAAAGCAATCAAGCTCCCGCAAGTTTAAGGGACTTGGGGAGTGGTGATGGACCAGCAACACAGGGCGGCAGCAGGGGCGGTGCCAGCCCAGCCCCAGGCCAGGGCAGCGGCTGCAGGATCCCTCCCAAAGCCTCCGGTCGCTGATTCTGGTGTGGGGCTTGGTCTCCAGGCACCCAGAAAAGCTGGACAGCAGGGTTTGGTGGCATTTTTTTTTTCCCCTGTTTTTAACCTTCCATCAGGTGCCCTCAACACAACTTCTTGTCCCTGCGCATTCCCTGTAGGAAACGGTGCCTGCCGAACCCCCCAACCAACCAAGGTTCCCAACTTTGACCACAGAAGTGCCCTAAGTCTACACAAAGGAGGCAAGGAATGGAAGGAAACGGCAACCAAGGGGGGGATGAAACTTCCCTGGTGATCTGTAGGGGACCGAGGCAGGCCTCCCAGCGCTGGAGGGGTGACAACAAGGCTGCTCCAAGGTTTGGCAAAGCAGACGGCCTTCCTGCTACCCAAATACACCTGGGGGCTTTCATTCCTGCGGGAGGCGGCTTCCAAGCTCTGCCTGGGGCCCAAGGGCTCCTCCGGCTGGAGTGGAAGTGCCGAGCCCCTTCGGAGAGGTTTTGTTACGCTGTCCTGGTTCTTCAGAGCAAGGTGACACACGAGCGGCTTTCAACCGCTTTGAGCAGTTTTCTTCTGCACCTCCCACGTGCCCAGGCCTCCTGCCACGCTCGCCCCGGCAAGAGCTGCTTGGGGCACAAGGAAAACCATCTTCAACTGGGCAAATCCCTTCCCTCTGTCCTCCCTTTAGGCTTCCGATCTTCTACCCTACATCAGAGCTGGGAACAAGACAGCTCCAGAGCTGGTTTGCTGCTGTGAATCGCAAGGAGGTGCCCAAAACCATCAGCAAACGCGGCCGGGCATTTGGCAGCAGCTACCAAAAGCCACGGCCTCCAAGGGCAAGGGCCACGTCACAGTTTGCTTTACTGAGCGCGCTAGGGATGCAAGATCACATCCCACTTAGTGCCAGCGCTTCTCCTACACCATCCAACGCATGCAGACCCAACAGAAAAGCCTGTGGACACTTGAGGACGCAGCTCCCCTGAAAGCATGGGCGCAGCAAGGTAAAACCACGCAAAAACCCCAGAAACAAACAAAAATAAATCACTCTTGCATTCCCAAAAGGCTCTTGCAGAAAGGCAGCGCACACGGGACCAGAGGACAAGCTCGGTGTTTCAGGGACCAGAGGACAAGCTCAGTGTTTCAGGCACAGCCAGCGGTCTCCAGCCTGGCCCCGCAGCAGCTCCAAGCCCTGGCGGGGTTTCAGCCAGCAGCACCCGCGCTGGGGACAGAGCTAGCGGCGTTTCTGAAACCCGTTTGCTCTCTCGTACACAAGCACGGCACGCAAACAGCCCCCGCAAACTCCGGTTAGGGCAACCCGGGCTAGAGCCGGGCCCTGCGGAACCCGAGCCGCCCCACGGCAGCGCCCCAGGAGCTGCACGGGTACGAGAGCTCACCAAACGGAGCTCGCCTGCCTTCTGCTTCGCTCCTTGCAGCGGGTGGGTGCAGACCAGCACGAGCAATGCGTCCAGTCGCAGTGTTCCGGCTTTACAGCATGGCCGGAGCTGGAGGAATCTAAGCAGCCTGGCATTTATTATTTAATTATTTTTAAAAACCCCCAAAACCAAAAAAAAACCGCACTTGCTTAGCACATGACAGGAAAAAAGGGGAATTGCATCCACGGCCTGCATCCATAGCAGTCCCAGCGCAAAGCAAGCCACGCAAAGGGAAGCAGTCAACTTAAAATACTAAATAAAATAAAACACAAAGTCAGACAAGGACTGAAAAAAGTTCCCGACTTGGCGGGTTCAGCGTTCCTAGAAAGGCAACGACCAGAGCCCCTGACTCCTTATGCTGGTTTAGAGCGTGTATGACACAGGGTTTCAAAAGAGCAAGCTTCTAGTCCGCAAAAGGCTGAGCTGGATCAGGATTTATGTGAGATCCTAGAGAAAAGGGCTCCTTCGCCCAGCTCACAGCACAACCCTCGACACGGAGCGGTGCACCCGCGCGAGGGAGCGCACACGGCCCCCATCACCAGCCTCGCTTTCTCCGTCCCACAGCTCCTGTCGCGCCGCCAGCGGGGAACTCGGCTCCACGAGTACAAGACGACCGTCCCACCGCAGGCAGACGCCCTCGTGCCACATCCAAGCTGAAGTTACAACACTCGGGGCTCCGTGTCGGCTGCGTTACTTCCCTGTCCCCCAGCGCACGCGACTGCTGCCCCAGCCAAAAGGCAAATCCTCCTCCTCAGCTCCCACACGTCACTGCTGCCTTCTCTTCCTCTCCTGGACAGGCCTCTGCCCTCTTCCAGTAACTGCCAACGCCAAACCAGCCAATCTGCCACAAAAATCACTCTTGGGCAGCTCACTTGTAAAGCAGTTGGGGGGAAATCCCCGCCCCCCCCAAAAAAATTTGTAGCCATTCCACCCCCCTTCCCCATGCTTGTCTCGGGAAGCAACTTCCCAGTGACCCCACCGCAGAAACACAGGAGGATGACTCCACCAGGGCTGAGGTCTCCTTGGTCATGGGGGGGTCTAGGAGGAGCCTGAGCCTGCTCATTACAACAGTTTAGCAAGGGGTAAGGCTAGACAGGGTGGAAGGTTAACACAGCCACGTGCACAAGCAGCCACCAGCTTACGCTCAGATTTAACAACGCAACAAGTTTTAGTCCGAGGCTACAGACCACGTTCTAAACCAGCGAAGACACCAAGACCCTGTGGCACAAGGCAAGAGCACCAAGAAGTTTACGATGACCCAAGAGCCAAGCTCATCCTCCTGCACGCTGCGTGCCCCCTCCCCAGCCGCCACCATCCCTACGCAGTCACTCAGCCAGGGAACATGGCCCCACGCTCCATTTCTTTGCCAGTGAAGCCCTGCTCCACCACTCGAGGGCTGCTTCGTCCCCGCGCGGCATCGTCATCGCATCTTCGTGCCTGCGGGAGAGGCAGGCGGGCGCCGGCTCGGCCCACAGCTCGCCGTAGGAGGACTCCACAAGACACTGCTCACATCTACATCCAGCGCTGCACACACGAGGACATCGAGAGATGAGACAAGAGGAACAGATTTAGACCAAAAGCAGTGGACATTTATTCCTCATTTGTGCAAGAGTGTAAAGATGCATTGGAAAATGGACGGGACAGACCCCTGTGGCTGGAGAGCTGGAGGCCGCGGCCTCTCCTGCGTAGTCGATGGCTTTGTTTACAATTCTACTAAGAGGAGATAAACTTGCAGACTCACCTAGTTCACACCAACGATGCTGGCAAATACACTTGTATACAAAGGAAAGTTTCAAACTACATTTTTTCACTAGATTCAAGTGAAGACTTTGTTCAAAAAAAGACACATACAAGTACAATTTAAAACTGTATGAACATTTGCAAATGTTTAGTGCAAAGTAATTATGTAAAAGCTACATTTGTATGAAAGTTTGTGCTGATGTGTTTGGTAGGGTTTGTTTTTTTTTCTTGGTTTTGTTTTTTTTTTAACCCTTTTACATCCATTATTTCAGTTACATAAGGTTTCACTTACCTACAGTACATACGCATTGTGTTAGGTCCCATGCAAGTGGGAATAATACCGTTAGGCTTTGTAAAATGTCACTCAGATTCTCATTTAGTAAACTGCTTATTTGGTTTAACAGTCGAGCTCCTGGCACACTACACATCCTGACTTCATGTAAGTGCTTAAGCTTAGGCTGGTCTTGTTCAGGTGCATGGCCTCGTGTGACACAAACCAAACCACTTCAGGACTTCCAAACGCAACCCTTCGCGAATGCTAAAGTGGTCGAGAAATCCACCGTTCGTTTTAGCCTGTAACAAACTGCTCTTAAAATTAAAAGCCTATTCACACAAAGTTATATGTAATGACTGTAGTAATCAGTTTATTACACAGATTAATCATTCTTGAACGTACAAGCTCCAGGGGAGCAGTTGGGTCTTTAAATATACACAAGTTTTCTGTCAAATGGATTTTTTTTTTTTTACCCTTACATCCAGAAAGACCTAAGCAGTTAAAAAACCTAAGAAAAACAAGAGCTATTAGCTATGTATTAACTGAGAAACCACATACAAACCAAAAAAAAAAGTATGAAGGAGGGGAGAGAGTTGAAACAAATCAACATCACTTGATGCACTAATAGCTCCAATCCATTTAAGTGTTGACCGGTTAAACT
This sequence comes from Nycticorax nycticorax, assembly GCA_023375905.1. Taxonomy (NCBI): domain Eukaryota; kingdom Metazoa; phylum Chordata; class Aves; order Pelecaniformes; family Ardeidae; genus Nycticorax; species Nycticorax nycticorax. The sequence continues at coordinate 29,148 of JAKFQP010001115.1, read as the reverse complement.
TAGACCTTAGACACAGGATGTGGGTACAGTTTTATCTCATTGGTCATAACATTTACCTAAGGTATAGGTCCTTCAGAATAAAATGAATACAGAAACAGCTTCAAGTTCTTCACCTTGCTTTTCATAACTGTTATGAGTTTAAAAGGATTCCATTTAAAATCCTTCACGGATCAGCAACACTGTCCCTAGAAATATGAAATCCACCATCAACTCGTCCCCTTCATGTTTTATTACCCAATTTAAATCAACAAGGAATGCTTTTAGGCTCACAAAGTTATGACTGAAGAACCAGCTTTTCACACACACACTTCTCTGCTAGGAGTCAATGTTGGTACGGGGAATACAGTATTTCTATTTTGTTGTTCCAAGTATGTACAACACGCAGCACTGCTGTATCAGGTAAACATGTGCACAGGGGAAGATGAGGCGTGGGCTCATAGAAAGCAGTCAAATGGAAATCAAAAGGACTTTCTCTTTCAGAGTTCCCCTATCTTTATTTGTAGAGGTTTTCCAATAATTTCTTAATTACATCGCATACTTCTGAGTCCATTCCCGAGCTATTCTGTTGTACCTGCATGTATAAAGAGAGGGTTTACTTAACATGACATCCAAACAGCATTTCCACACCAGCAGCCCAGCCTACCCATGGCATGAACTTACATTCTCTCCAGCAGTATCATGAATTTGTAAAATTTAAGAGCGAACCAAAACACTGGGCAAACGGGGGGAAACGAGCAAGCCCCCAGCACTTCATGGAAAACAGTAACCAGTCATATTCACAGCAGGCATACGAGACCTTTGTGATTCGAGCCACAAAACAGAGCTGGCACAGATCTAAGGGGAAAGTATTTTCAGGAAGCCTTTACCTGCACCTCCCCCAGCCCCTAATTGCTGCAGCCCCGGGGAAATTACTGCAGGTTTTAATTTTGGTATTCTGGAAAAAAAAATAATTCATGTTTCCCTCCCACCCCATTCCTGTTCTTCCCTTAGAAAAGGTTAAGCCTGGTACCTGGTATCTACTGGGCTGCCACACCCCGACAGGCTCGTTTCGTGCTACACATTGCCTTTGCCTATTTTGCTATCAGGACACAACCATTTGTCCACCAGAATTTTCTTTATTCTGAAGGCACAATACGCTCCTTTTCCCAAGCCACCTGTAGCTTTTGCACCCAAATACCCTTTATAGCCAAGCCACTGCTAGAGGAAGCTCAGGATGCTCATGTAAAACAAAGCAGTCCCCGTGACTGTGCTGATAAAAGCTTATTTCTGACAGCAGAAGGCAAGTCCTTGTTCTGCAGAGTTTGTACAACAAGCATGAGCCACTTCTAGCAAGAAGCTCCCTAGTTCTGTACAACAGCTAGGTTCTCATGCTGGAGTTTAGTCTGCAGACAGCATTCTTTGGCTTAAACAACCTGACAATCCACTCGGGAGGGCAAGAGCATTTGTTACTTCGCTGTTCTGAGACTACTCAAGAAGCGAGTCCAGCCACCTACTTTTGGAATAAAAATAGGAAGGAGTCCTGCATGCATTAAGTGCAGCCAGTCAGGGAAGTGCTGCGTCTCAAAATATGTGCTGTTACTCCTGCAGCTCTCATTAAAAAGAGGAGGCATGAACTTCTCTAACACTGCTCCTCAAGAATGCAGTAGGGTAAGCAAGTTTGGGGATAATTTTCCCTTCCTGTCTTGTTCTCATCAGATGACCATGTAGCTTCAGAAATCAACACTACTGATCCAATCTGAATGGAACAGCAAGGTAGAGGAGTGTTTACAGCAGTCGTTAAGCTGTTGCTTTTAAAGTGCTCGTTAGTGCTAAAGTTCTCTCCATTCTTGCCATTTACTTCACAGGAGCTTGGAGTCCTCCCACCCCACCTCTACACCACTTGTTCTTCCCTTGTGTTGCCAAACGAAGATGAAACGGGGTATTTTTGTGGTTTCTTTGCTTGTACGATTCCTCCAACCACCAGCTAGCACAGAAACACTCTCCCACTGGAGTAACTTGTTCGCCCTCTGCTGGTCTCGTAGAATTAAAGCAGGCAGTGAAGGCTCTTAAAAGCTGGTCCCATCCAACCTAGGGGCTCCACACAGGACAGATTTGCCTTGTTCATTTCACATTTTCATTAAATCAAGCAAACCTGTAATTAAAAGCTACAACACTAACGAAAGACCACTGTGTGGAATCAAAATGCAGTAATAAAACCACAGAAGTACAAGGCCTCTACATCCTTCACTTCTACTGGCCTATGTACCTTTCTCCTACAGCAATGCAATGCTGTTAAAGACACTGTGCTACAGATCCCAGGAAAAATCCCCAAAAAGGCCACAGTTCAAGTGAAAAAGGCAAAACAAAAGTTCACACTCTTTTCCAAGAAGCAGGTCCTTCCAGTTCCCCTTTACTATTTAAGCGTGGATTCTGCTCGGTCAAGAGCATTACATGGGTTTTGGCTTCCATACTCACTTTTCTCTATCTGTTTTGTAGATCCGTGCAATCTCAGGCACTAAAGGATCATCTGGATTGGGATCACACAACAGAGAACAGATGGACAAAAGTACTAGGGAGAGAAGGAAAAAAAAGAAAAAAGATATTGAATTAGAGTTTCAGTGCAGCTGAAGACACCTGTAGAAGTCAGCCCGCCCGCTTCCCTCCCCTCTGGCCATTAGTATTGGCACCATTTTTAAAATGCCAAGGAGCAGTAATCCCACATACTTCAGCCAAGTTATTCTGAAAAAAACTCCTTACCATTTAACTACGCAACTTTGCACGGCCACAAGTCTTTAAGTATCACCCCCCAGGAACAGGTATATCCCGTGAGAGCCTTAAATCACAGGGCAGAAGTGTTCCATCTGAAACCGTACCCAAAAAGTCTTCTTGGAAAGCATCCCTGCGTTTGCACCTGAAATACAGCTTTTCCCTAAACCAGACGCAACCTCATTGTTAATGACTTGCAACAGGACTAATCAAAAGTCAAAGGGCAGACAGATCCAACTGAGATGAAGGAAGCATGAGCTGCTCACAGATACTTAAGAACAGTTTAAAAGACGCTCATCTTGCGGAGAATTAAGAGGCTTTATGCGATTATTTTCTGAGCATAAGGTAGGTTGAAATGGATTAATTGTAGAACACCATTCTAAGTGAAGCAAGAAAGCACAGCCAACTGCACTCATACTGACCACAAAGCCCCGAATTTTAAAGTTTCAGTATAGATAAATACTGTGTGTGTGTCCCAGAAGCCACATCCCGCTCATACGCCGCCGCTCGGCACAGCGTTGACCTTCATCCACATAAGAAGTCAGGAGCCTGTCTGCAAAGCTAGGAATAGCTCATGCACATTCCTACGTTCACATCGAAGTAGAAGAGAAGGCAGTAAGTTATAAGCAAAGCATATTGGGACATGAGGCACTGGCAGGGACATCTTGGCTCCCCCTAAGAAATCCCAAACCTTCCTCTCTATTGCCTTCTCTCAGCCCGTTTTAATCAAACACTGCCACTCCATACGTCCCGTCCTGTCCCTTCACCTACAGCGGAGCTGTCACAGGGCATCCTCCAAGCAAGCTGGAGATGACAGCAGTTAGAAGTCTGAAGGCACTAAACACAGATTTGCTCAACTTCCATAGGTTGCTGCTGTGCTGTGGAGCAGGAGGCAGAGCTACCGCGCTGAAAGACTTTAGCTGAAAAAATGAAAGAGAACAGCAAGTGTTCCGCTGCTCTCTATGGGTGGGACACATGTTGGTTTTCTGGTTGTTTGGGGGTTTTTTAAGATAGTTTAAAACAGAGATCACAAAACAAAGAGCAGCTAGATACAGCGATGGAAGTAGGGGAGAATAGGTCTGATATTCATAGAATCACAGAATCATTTAGTCTGGAAAAGACCATTAGGACCACTGAGTCCAACCATAAACCCTGCCATCCCACCACTAAACCCTGGCCCTCAGCACCGCCTCTGCCCGGCTGTTAAATCCCCCCAGGGCTGGGGACTCGACCCCTTCCCTGGGCAGCCCCTTCCAGTGCCTGACAGCCCTTTGGGGAAGGAATTGTTCCCCAGGCCCAACCTCACCCTGCCCTGGCACAACTTGAGGCCGTTGCCCCTC
>JAKFQP010001115.1:0-22663 GCA_023375905.1 Nycticorax nycticorax | reverse complement strand
GCTTGTTTTTATAAGATGTATCACTCCAAAAACCATGAATAAAAATGGACACAATTATTTGGCTTCAAGCTGCACTGCCGCATTCAGCTGCTTTGTTTTATTTTTGTACGTCTTCATTAATCAAAACTATTCTCCGTTACGCTCGCTCTTGCTGGTAACTTCACATCTTTCCCTTTTCATCTGCATAGCCTTGGCAAGAAAAACATTTTTAACTGAGAGTTATCTAAACTGGTTTCATTTTAATAGCCTGCTGAACCCAGCTATTTGTCCAAAATAAATTCAGTTAAGTTTCTCTCTGGAGGTTTTCCACCAGAACACGGCATATACCCCTATGTTTTAGACCAACCAATGTCAGCAGCCTCCAGCCCACTACGGAAAACCCCTTGGAAAGAGGTACCTTCCCATAAAGATTAAGGAGCCAAGCACAAGAGAAAACAGGAAGTGATCTTAAACAGATTAGTTCTGTAGAGGAGTTCTTTGATGCCTCAGAGTAACTCATTAGACCAACACTGTGGAAGAGAGAATCACCAGGCCACTTTCTCCTGCAATCAAGTATCATTGCAACGAGTTTAATAGCAAAGCCTTGACATTCACTGGTCAAATGACTACATGATTAGGAGACAATTAAAAGATAGTTCGCAAAAATCAAGTTTTGCAACCACAGAAGCAGGTTGAATAAGTACAGGAGCCGGGTTAAGTGACATTGTTTTACACAGTGTCCTACTCATCCCGCATGACCACAGGCCAAGCTGCTCCAGGGGTGTCAGTCTGACAGCACCCCTGCTCAACTCTTTCAGTGAAAGAGAGACAGTAGGAGCGTGCCCTCTTCAAAATTTAAGTTTGGGGTTTTGTCAGTAATAGCAAAACAGATAAATTTTACTTCGCACTGATTCAAGGGGTTTGAGTACAGTTATTTCTCATCTCTTCACTCTTAAACTGTCAAAGCAGTCCAGTCTGTAGCAAAACATTAAGCAACTTAATACACTGTCAGTTTAAAGCTGCCTTTCATTCAAAAATTGGTTTTGCTTCAGCTTTGGTTTATTTCACCAACCATGGGGCCTTACCAGCATCCCCATCCATCTACTGCAGACAAGGAAAACAACTTATCCTTTCACAGGCTTCCTACTTCCTTAGCATGGACCAAGTACTTCACAACAACCAAGGAACTGGGACAACCAAACTGATCGAGCAGAAAGACTGCTAACGAAGTGTTTCTAAAAAAAAAAGTAATGAGCTTAACTTCCCCATAGAGCAGCGATACAAATGCACTCACATCAAGCAGAATGATCACTTAACACTTCATGTTAAGAATGGGCCAGCAATGTGGTCTTTGAGGCAAATTGAAGTCTCCTAGTGTAACGTGGCACAACTCTGATCCCAGTTTCCACTGCACAACTTCCCTTTACTGAGCATGTAAGGCTCCAAAATGAAAGGACAATCTTTCTCAAGGCAGCTCCTTTGCGCAGAGAATCAGCAGCTTGTCAACAAGTTTAGCTACAGCTTATTGCTGCGAGATCAACCTCATCTTCCCAGCCTCCTGCACTGCGCTCTTGAATCACTAAGAGGAGTCTGCCACTTCTGAGGAGCAACTTCATCTTCCTGGTTCTGCCACACCTGACTGAATGTGCAGGCAGATGCAAATCCAATATGTAAACTCCGTGGCTGAGTTTCTTCTGCTGTGAAGCAGTTCAGTCAGTCATCAGGACAATTCATGAAGTCAGCTCTCCACAGATCCTTCCAGCACCAGCCAAATGAGCAATAGGGAAAACAGTTTAAACCACCAGCTGTCTACAGGAACATTACTGGCCCATGCAAATCTCAGAGGCACATCAAAGCTCCAGTAACTCAGGAGGTGAACAGACTCTTAAAAGCCACGAGCCCTCAGCTCCGGGTGGAGGGAATAAGCTCCATGGCCAGAGGACAGCCATCTTCCCTAGAGCATTAACAGGGGAAGGAAGTCAAAGCTGCCTAGCTAGCAATTTACACATGGCAATTAGCTTCTGCTGACATCAGGGATGACTTTATAACCATCATGCAGCTATGGCACACCCTTGGATGTCCAGAGCTTGTAGTTGCATCTGAAAGTGGTCTTTAGGAGCCAGAAGCAGCTCTGTAGGAGCCACAGCTTTTAACACACCTTTGCACACATTATGTTTGTTGATGGTCAAGTCATTTGGGCTAAGCTGACTTCTACAGAATCTCAACAGTCCAGGTCATCACTGAAAAAGTCTGCTGAAGCCTTGTTAGGGCATGCTGTAAGACCCAAAAGCTACACCTTCTGCTTTCTTCAGATATCAGCACTGGAAGGGTGAGCCTTAGTTCTGCCCTACCACCCTGTACTGAGACAGTGATCCCAGTTAATCAGGGAGCACGGATGCTTTTGATGCAGAAGCTCGAGATATGACCTGTAAGCACAACTTCCAAACAATCACCCAAAGGAGCTGATGACCATCTCTACTTTCTCAATGCATAAGTCATCTTCCAAATTCAAAACTCAAATCATTCACTTTGTCTGCAAGCCCTGAATGTGTCTAATATGCACCACTTCCAGCTGTCCCCTTCATAGAGGGTACTGGCTGCTATAGATACTGCTGTTTAAGTCTAGCTGGATTTGCAAACAAAACTTGATTCAGTAAAGCACTCATCTATGGGACACTTCAGGGTAAGGACAAGTGACTGAGGAGCAATGGAATCTCCAGCTGAATCACAGCAGGGAGATAAAAAGCAAGCATGGATTCTTCCAAGATAACAAGCTACCCAGGAAGAGAGACCTTAACTGGTTGTGTTCCGATTCAACAGCCGTTTGGTGCAGTTACGCTCTCCGAAGAGAGACAATCTAGAATTCATCTAGGAGTAAAGGGCTTGCTTGAGCACTAAGCAGCTTAGGTCAAAACCAGACCATGAGTGAAAACCTTAGCTCTCGCCTTGAAGGCCCCTGCTATCTTAACTTTTATCTTAGAAGCAAAGAGCACATCACTAAATCAGCAGAATGAAGGGAATAAAAAAAAAAAAAGTTATTCCTGTAGGCTCAACTCCTGCATGAGGCAAAAGGCCTCAGCAGACCCCAAGCCAGTCTTCTCCCACCAAAGGGAGGTCCATCTCTAAGCAAAGACAACAGAAATTCTGTTGGTGCAGAAGTACCACAAAGGTGATGAGATGGTTACTTTGTACGCCGGACTGTCAGGGCAGCAGGATGATGCTTGTTCAGCTCTGTCCTGGCTGCAAGTGCACAGTAGACTCAAGATCACCCTATAATCAAAAAGCTGGTGCACTAACACAGAGCAGTCTGATCAAGCAGGTTAGTATCAGTTCTTGCACACAGCATCATGAATTCACAGTCACAGAAGCAGCCCATCCTGCCTGCTCTGCCCCAGGTGAACAACAAATGCAAGTTCTTTCTATGGAAAGAAAGTTTTTTCCAGTAAGTTCTTTCCGTGGAAAGCAATCAGTCATCCTCCTGGAGACCAGGCCACAGGCTCCGACAGAGAGCACTGTGCTTTTTGATCCAGCTCATCCAGCCAAGTTTCTGAGTATGAAATAACAGCTTGTCAGCTCAGGTTTAACCCAGCCCGGTACTCTGGGGATTATGAAACATCTCTGCTAGCATAAGTTTGAGCTTTGGACACATACTGCTGCTGAGGAATTCTTAATTCCGTTTTGGAGGCTTTATCCAGCTGTCCTACTTCTCACACCAGCGAGGGCTCCTCCTTTGTTAATCATCAGCCTGACAGCCAAAAGCCTCCACATCAAGAGCCACTGCTACTCAGATCACCACCCTTCAAAAATAGGAAGCAAGCTGACTCCTGGAAGGAGTATTCGCCCATAGAACCACTATGTTTGAGTTCCAGGCCCCAGACCCTTGAAACTTTTGAGGCCTACAGTTGTCAAAGTTTCATTAGCGCTGACAAACATTAAGCTTGTAACATCCTGACACAAGTGCAAACGCAACTGCTCAACACCTTCAAGCGCTAGCTACCAAATGACCGGCTTCTGACCGAACGGGCAAGATGCACCCGCGTAAGTTAAAGCAACCCCAGGCTCTGCTTGAGTTAAATCCTATTTCTAAACCAATGTCCCATGTCAAACTCTTCCAGCAATCTTACCTAGTCTCACAGGAAGTGTACCCTTAAATCTGAGCAGTTTAAACTTCTTGCTTCAAAGCAACTTGAATTCCTGCTAAGTCAGTTCAACAATTTCTGGTGACAAGAGAAGAAAAATTAAGGTTTGCCCAGCATATCACAGACTGGTGGGGGTTGGAAGGGATCTCTGGAGACCACCTTGTCCAACCCCCCCCCACTCAAGCAGGGCCACCCAGAGCAGGTTGCCCATGACCATGTCCAGATGGCTTTTGAATATCTCCAATGTGGGAGATGCTACAACCCCCAAGGCAACCTGCCCCAGTGCTCAGCATCCTCACAGTAATAAAAAATATGCATATGTAATTCCACAGTAATAAAAAATATGCATATGTAATTCCTGATGTTCAGAGGGACCCTCCTGTGTTTCAGCTTGTGCCTGCTGCCTCTTGTCCTGTCACTGGGCACCACTGAGAAGAGCCTGGCTCTGTCACCTCTGCACCCTCCCTTCAAGTACTTATATACATTGATAAGATCCCCCTGAGCCTCCTCTTCTCCAGGCTGAACAGTCCCCGCTATCTCACCCTGTCCTCATGGAGAGGTGCTCCAGTCCCTTCCTCACATTCATGACCCTTCACTGGACTCTCTCCAGTACATCCGTGTCTCTCTACTTCTGGAGAGCCCAGCTCTGGACACAGCACTCCAACTGCAGCTCCACTGGTGCCAAGCAGAGGGGAAGGATCATCTCCCTTGGCCTGCTGGCAACACCACTCCTAGTGCGGCCTCCTCTACAGCAAGGGCAACATCTGGGAAGTTACACAAGTAGCTACACATTAAAGTTGCAAAAGAGTTGGAAGTGCTAGACTGGAAGTTTCCCATACAACCCTAACTCAGCACATATGGAGAGATCGATCACTCCTACATGACAAAGCCATGTTCCCCCATCAGTCATTTGGGTAGGCACTACAACAGGCAAACTAAAAGCCAAGAGGATGATCAGAAACCAACTTCCTAATTTTGAAAACTGCACTGTGAAAATCAAGTTTATTTAGGTTGCTGGGCACTTGGGAATTCCCACCTGGTAAGTCTTAGTAAAGCAATTCCTGAACACCCGTAGAAGCAGCACCACAGAAAAGTCACACTGCACAGGGCATCGAAGAGTTTGAACAGCGAGAGCTACACCCTTGAGCAAACACGACTGAAGGTACTCACTGCCATTCACCAGGCAGGGTCTTCCAACGCACTTCATGTAAGCTCTAGGAGGGGACACAGCAAGTTAGCCTGCCCTTGACCGAAGAGGTACTTCAGTTTACTATTAACTCTTGCATGTCCTTGCCAAACTCAAGAGAAAGTGGGATTTTCCCCAAAATGGCCAAGAACAGACATAATCCTGTTAAAACACTTTATTCTCCTGTTACAGGGATTCTTATGCAGACTTTGAGATAATGTTTTTCATTTAAGCCTACGCATTCTGCTTAAGCTTTGGAGCTTAAATCAACCATCAAGGTATGTTTAAGCCTGTATTTTGAGATGATTTATTCTACAATACATACTCTTTAAGGAACACTTACTTCAGAATTACTGACACAAGCAGGTTAGCTATTCTACTGAGACACTCAGTGGTGTTCTCTCAATTCTTCAGAACCTGTTTTAACAAGTCTAGGAGGGACAAACATTTAGAAAGACAGAACAAACCCCCAAGATGCCAGTCAACCTCTACTACCGTAGCCAAGATCACTTTATCAAGTTGATTAGAGAGGGAGAAAAGCTTCCTTATTCATTTAGCAGTGCCCCAATAGCCCCCACCCTCAGGCCTTCGCTCCCTTACCTAGCAGAGAGGGCAGGGGCAGGCTCCCAAGCCAGACTCAGCGCCATCTGGAGCAGCCCACCATCCTCCACAGCACAAGGAGCCAAGACCCCAACCTTTACCACTTAGCCAGGCTGATTAAGCAGCACCAATGTGAGTTTTCAGTCTTTCCACCAAAAAAGCAGCACTATAGGTGAAAAGGAAGTCACTGCATACCCCTTCACCTTTCCCCTTGCAGGTTAGGGTGAAAAAACATGTTCAGGTACTACACATTAACTGCAACACGACATCTAGCCCACGTGAGCTGCGGTGATGTTGCCGACCAGACACCTCAGGGGGAAGATGCTGTTCATGGTAAGTCGTTTCCTAGAAGAACTGTTCCTAGTCTTCCCCAATTTCTCCATCAGTAAAGAAAGCACTTTTTTTTATAGCTGTGTTCTAGTTGTCTGCTTACAGATTTTAAACTCAAACAGCTTGCTCTCAACAGCATCCCCTTCAGAAGGGTGGCACAGTTTAGGAAATACTCTAAGAAATCTACACTACAAACACTAAATTGCTGCTTTGGAAGGGATGCGAGCTTCATGCTGAATAAGTCTTGTTATTCACTTTTAATTACCTAACCCAACAGCTTTTCCTACTAGCAACACATTTATTATTTGATAAGGCTAATCAAAGAGTCACTGGAGCTGAAATAGCCCCAAAGTCTGCAAGACACAGTTCTAAACTGATTGAAGAAAAAGACTCCCACCCAAAATGACTGAAGTTGCCTTTGTGGAATTTACTTGTACTTGTCCAAGACAGGAATGCTTCTTTAAGTATCAGCTATTGCCTCTTATTGAGGTCTGCTTTCTGACAAGACACCCCTGTTATTTCCAAGGGAAGTATTCTGAATTTCTGTGAAGTCAACGCCTAAGAATTTCTTTCGCTGCCTTTAATTCCTTCACGAAACGAACACCAAGGGAACTCTGACAAGATTTTCTCACTGGTTACATCCATGTGCGTTTTGCGCTGTGTGAAGGAGAGTTTGTACATTCACAGGAATGCTTCTGCAACACATGGAAAGTGGTGAGCAGTACAAGGACACCTGATCTCAGGAAGCGTCCTTTAAGAGGGAAATAGGGCAACAGAAGGGGCTAAGCAGCACAGAATGGCCATGCTGATCCCATGGCTTACTCTAGCTAAGCCACGAGGATGCAAGTTTGAAGAGGGTAAGAAAAAAGAAGAGAAGAGTTCAAGAACAGGAGATGGAGATGTTGAGAGCATACTGCAACTGTTATTTGGGTTGCAAAATGAATGTTATTATGTATTTTGTGAGCGATTAAAGCTGACAGCTGTTAATAGGCAGTCCACTGATGCCCTTAACTAGGCTCTTAAACTCCTGCCCTGTCTTTTTCCAACTGTCCTAATTCCAGTCTCTCCTCCAGGACTTTCAAACATGCCATCTATCACCCCACTGCCTACACCATCATTGCAGGAGACCAACACAAACAGAAGTAAGACGAAAGTGCCACTTTACACATTCTCCAGCTATAGTATTCTAACTGGTCATACAGCAATTTAATCAAATCATGAAATATGTCAGTACTTTGTACTAACTTTGTGCTTCCAACAGTAGCCAGTGCTTGACTGAAAGCACTTGTTAAGGAAAACTGCGTCAACCTGACAATCACTTTCCCTCGACTGACACCACTTCTTCAGTTCTCACAGCAAAGACTTTCAGCTTCATGTATTAGCAGATTCACTTCTGCCAAGAGATCAAGTCAAGATATTGTTTTGCCTTTTCATCTGTTGCTACAAACGCAGAAGCTGCACAGAGAAGGTTGGAACTTCTGTGAGTTCAGTAACAGGGGGACAGTTACAGTGTGCAAGGGAGGGGTACCAGGAGCCATCTGTCTGAACCAGAAAGTGTCCGGGAACATCACATGTGGTTGGAGGGAAGAACTACAGGTGACGGGACAGCCTCACAGAGCTGGGACACAACAGGAAGGATACTGTAATTAGATGGGATATCTGCAGCATTTAGTTACAAAAACAGCATGAAACTACAAAAATGGAACAGTCAGGACATGGTCTGTGGACAGAAGAGACCAAAAGTATTCTCAGCTTCCATGGCTAGACCTACAAGCCTTAGGTTTACACTTTCGATAGCCGGAACTATCAGTAAAACTCAACCCTTGGGTCTTCTTTCAAACCTCCTATTTGCATTAAATACAAATACTGCTCTGCCAGGCAAAGGACGTATTCCAACGCCCCACAAGCTAATTTTTCACATGGGCCAAGACTTTTTCGCTAAAAAATAAAAAGATAGTGCAAGCCTGTTAAGTTTTAAAACATGTTTTAGTAGAGTCCAAGTCATTTAAAGTTTTGTTAAAAAAGTGACCAACATGGAGTTCTGCTGTTCCCTTGAAAAGGCCCTTTTTGTTTTTTAAGACGACAAAGCAGGTTTAGCATTTTTTTAAAGGCCACAGCTGTTCCCTTATATATTTTACTTGGTGTGCATTTTGAGTGTTGTCATGTACCAGGTTTAATTTTGGGGTTGGTCGGTTTGTTTTAATTTAGTTGAAGTGTTTAGACTCCGAGGTAGCAAGCCTATGTACTTAGTGTAGTAAGACTTATCTGATCCGCTGGCAAAGTTGAACAGTCGCCCTACGGTCACAGGGAAATTGAATGCCCAGAGCACCCTGCACTCCTGAATTGGCTGCGGGCTAGACGTAGAGTCACAAGACTGAAGCAGTGACCACAGAAACAGTTGAGAGCAGGAACACAGCAGTTTTTACATTCCAAATCCGAGTCAGTAATTCATTTCAGCAGAGTACAATTAAATGAGCATTGGAGGTACCTTTTGAAATAGTTAGTGCTGGGGACCACTGTGATCGTAGAATATCAAGACAAATGCTGCCATTACTGTTAATATTTGGATGATAGATTCTTGTTGTAAATGCAACCTGCAGAAGAAGGAAAATTTCAGTGTAGGCTCACAAACATACATTACACCATATGGTAATGAAGAGATTTATGGTACAGGCCACTCACCTTAGGTGGTTTGAAAGGGTAATCTGTGGGGAAGTGAATTGTCAAGAAGAATACTCCACCTTGATAGGGACTGTCATTCTGTTAACGAGAAAGAATCATTGCAGTTTGAGGAGTTATTACAACAAGGCTGGTCATAAAAAGCTACGAACATCAATTCTCTCATACTTACTGGTCCCATTATTGTAGCTTGCCAATGGAACACTGAAAAAGAGAAAGACTTACTTCAGTTTGGAGAAGCTCAAGTAACGAACTACTTACTTCCAGACAAAGCAGCACAGAAAAGTCTATTTTAAAAAACAAAGCCTTCTGAAAGGCTGCAGGGAAGCAAGCCAAAGAATTAAACAGATACAGAGCAAAGTACTCAACACGCCACATTCAGTCGGTCCACACTTTGGGATTGCCGTGATACCACACACATGTTGTGCCCTGCAAAAAATCCCTTTACAATAAAAATCCAGACAGTTACAGTCACTATTTCAAACCCAACAAATCTGTGAGTTCAATTTCGTTTTTTTCCAGTGAGGGACCAGAATCTAAGCCCAGTTTCCAATGACTGACTGTACTGCCCTCTTAGGGCAAGCTACAGCACGAACTCATGCCTTTCTCAGGTCGGAGCTCTCCTGTACAGATCCTTAGTTAAATGGAGGGTAAGCCTAAGCTTTGTATATACCATATGTAAAGAGGTGACCTAAGCCGGTGTTACCCTGACTGAATGTTTAAGTTTTGTCTCCACAGAGCCCTCAAGATTTCATTAAAGCAGCAGAAAGCAATACAAGTCTTAAGAGAATGCAAGAACAACAGCCTGCTCGATACTCGGGACCGGGACGTGCTAGTACACACTTTAGGTTAAATGGACAAAAATTAAGTCTCACTCGTATGCATCTGTCCAAGAGAACATCTTAATCTGGTAATACAGAAGATTCGTGAAGAATGTCTTTAGGCTGCAGAACATAAGGAAAACAATCCAAGCTGTTAATCTGTATGAGGCACGTTGGGAAGTTCTTGGGGTTCCTGCGTTCTCCAAAGGCTCCGACGCTAGCTTGCGCAGAGCACCAGCTTAACAAATTAGTTGTGAAACAGTACTGTGGGAAGTTTCCCTCTGCACGGATGTCAGCTCCATCGTCTCTTCAGAAGCGGGGAGCTGTACCGAAGACTCCAGCTGTTACAAGGCAAGTCTTGAAGACACAGAAGTTGAAGCCACCTGCAGCTACGTACTTAACTTGCAACTGGTGTCTACAGCTGTCAAGACTACCTGTGCCAAAAGTAATTTTGGCCCAGAGTGGCACTACTTGTTCTCACCTAGCATGAGCAGTTTTTAATTACACATGGTACAGGCATTACAACTGGGAATGATCTCATACAAGGAAGGCGGGGGGGTGGGGGGAAAGCAGAGTGGGAATGGCCCTGCCAAGGCAAGGGGAGAAGGGCATTTTGGTTGGAGCAGCAGGTTGGTTACAAGGGCTACAACGGCTCCAGCTGCCTTTCGAGAAGCTCTGCACTCAGTGTAGAGTCAGGAAATCAGGACAGCAGCTCATGTGTTTACCCATTTTACAAGGTTCAGAGAGCTTCACAGGCAGTTCCTATCACCTGTAGTGGGACAGCGAGAGACCCAGAACAAGAGGACAAAGGAGTGGCAGAAACCCAGCAGCAAAGAGCACAGCTAATCACAGAAGAACCACCGAGAATTTCACAAGCATCAGTAGATGCTGGTAAGATTCACTGTGACTGCACTGGAGCACATGGACAGCACTGGGCATTACCCTGCATACCTCCACACGCTGACAAGAGAAGCTGATAGACCCAACTATTGTCTTAAACCCAACAGGAAACCAAAGAGAAAAATATTTTCACAGTGAATCTTAACATTTTACAAGCTAGAAGGGTGGTTTGGTTGTTTGGGTTTTTGTTCCCCCACCCCCGTTCCAAATCCCACCCCAGACTCAAGGAAAATCCTGGTTTAACCCCAGCTTTAGATTTCTCACAACATCCATAACAAGTTTGATGAACTAAAAGATGGATTTGTCATGCAAAGATTATTTCAACTCATCCTTTACTTTGAAATCAGCCATTCAAAAAGTTATTTGCAAAGGAAGGGGGTTGCTGACTTTCGGTAACTAAGCACAGGGCCACGTTCCGAAGTGAACTAAGCCACTGCACAGCACTCTGGAAGTACACCAGTGTAATCCAGCGCCAGGTGTATTTCCAAAAAAAAAAAAAAATAAGGCCAGAGGTTGGTGGAAGAGGCCTAAAACTACATTACCAAGAGAAAGGAAATCTTGTCCCTACAGTTACCAAGGCAGACACAGCTCTTCACTTCCCAAAGCTTACGAGCCACAAGGACGAGCAGCTTGTAACTGGGGACAGTTTACATTGGCCGGACCAGCCACAAGACACCACTTTGCAAGCACAGCACATCCTGACCTCTGAGAAATGTCATTCTGACCAGGCAGAGGCAGACCCAGCGCACAGGGATCTCGGAGAAGGCACCTTTCCATTGCTGCCACTGCTATCCGCTCCCATACCCCCAAAGCGTTGCACTCCATAGTGAAAGTCTTTCATTAGGGGTCTCTCAGAAAGGTGGCAGGAGGAGAAGAACTGAATATTACTTTAAAGCTTTCTGTATTCAGTAGTTACTTCCCGTGACAAGCATTCACTACCTGTACATTACCACCTCCTCCGCCAGACACTCTCCATCACCTCCGATAGTCTTTGGAAACTACAAAGTGGTTTATCATGGCACAAATCACACTTGCTAATTTAAGGGAAGAAAAGTCTCAATGGCTCTACGTCTTAATAGTTTCTCTTCCATGAAACTACAAGCCTCTTTAAAATACAATTTTGAAAAGAGAAATAAGTTGTGGAGTAACTAGAAGCAGCTTGACACCACTGCTAAAACCCCTCAAAACCGAATGCAGCCTTCGCTTGTTTGAAAGCATTGCTGAACAGCAACATCTCCACTAATCTCAGCATTTCCATTCTCAGGTCTCAAGCAGTTTTCTTTAATCTAGTCCTAGATTTCTATAGGAATGTGTAAGTTTCTATATACTTCTGCACTCCCGAATAGTTCAGAAATTATTCAGGAAGATCTTGGCAGCTAATTTTTCCCTTTTAGAAAGGATACCTAAGCTTAGAGTTCTCCGCACATAGATGGAGGGTTTCCCTGCTTAAATATTCCCTCCTCCCACGAGCTTGGACGCTTTGCTGAACAGCACCCTTGTCAGAAAGACCACACTGCACAGCAAGTTCAATGTGTGCTGTTTGATGGGCATCCCAGTCACGGCTCCCAAGTGCTCTTACGTAGCCTTTTCTTAGCCTTACGTAGCCACGAGGAAGCGTAAACACATTCCCTCGTTGCAGGCTTTTTCTGCATTAGAGGCCAATGCATTTAATGCAGGCCCACGGTAAGGTTATAAAGCAAAAGGTACATTTGCAAGTGTGCTTGTCTCTTTGCAAACATCCGGCTGATCTTGCTCACCTAAGCTATGACCAAGATTTATGCTTAATGATTTACATTTAATGCTGCTATAAAGAAAGTAGTTCACCGGAAAGTGCAAAATCCTAGTTAACATGGAGAAGATCGCACAGCTTGCAAAACCACTGCAGTTTAAAGGCCTCTCACAGAAAACCACCATAAAGTACAGGGCAACAACCAAGTTGTCTTATTCACAGCTAATCAAACCAGACTGGGGAACATTACCTACAACTAAGATAAAGAAGCAACCACATAAACGCCCTTAAGTCAAGTCAGAGGATGTATCTCACCCGCCTCCCTAGGCAAAAATACACACACAAGATGACAGTAAACCTCCTTACTATAAAATTATGTTAGACAAAAAAATTCAGGGTAGGACTTTACAGCTGAGAAAATGCAGTTTTTCTTTAACACAGCTCCTCAAACTTCAAAAGGCCAGAACAACAACTCCAAATCACACACCAGGTGGCCAACCTCACACAGGAAAGATGACCAGCTGATGCACAGGCCAACAAGATCATCCTAGGCTACCCCTTATGTGGAAGCTGGCAAGGCCAACTGGTTTGAGTACAGTTTTCAACCACAACAGCACTGTGTGATTTAAGGATGCTCCACCTGCACTCCCTATCTCGTACCTAAGCAGCTATGTCCAAATCAAGCGACAAGTTAGTCATCACAGCAGGATTTAGACATTCCGATTTCGCTCACTGAGAAAGCCACAACAGTATTCCAAAATAGAGTGAAATCCCCCCTAAAAATTAACAGCCAAACCTGCTTTTCAGTTCTTGTACTCTGGTGTGCTCTATAATACAATAGCAAAAAACAAAGAATAAGCAATGTTTCCAGTGTTCCTATAACTCACTTGACCACAGTAACAAACTTAAAAAAAAAATCTAACATTACTTCACAATTCAAGCTTTAATTTACCAACTAGCTTTCCTTCCCTTCATGCTTTAACCTCTTATACCCAAGGACTACATTGTAACCCTCTTAAAATGCAGTGTTAACTAACCCCTGTGTAAAATACAGTTAACCCCGGCCTTGCTCGTATTGCAAGTACGTTTTAGCGAGTTTAGATATCAAAGAAGTTCAGAAAGCTGCATGCAACTGCTTGCTGGTTTGGCCACAGAACTACTGAAGTTCATTAACTCCATGCCCTATGAGAAAGCCAGAAAAGTTAATTCAGAAACCATAACTAAAAACTTCCTGGGCACACAAAGTTTCCCAATCAATAAGATGGGAGTAACAGATCTCCAGGGACATGCAAGGGATGTATTAAGAGATACAGGAGGGCAACAATTGAAGATTAGTATGTGGAATAGCGTCTCGTACTTGAACTGAAACAGAAGGGTTCTCCTTGCTGAGGAACTGGACATCCCGTTTTAGAAGAAAAAGGAAAAGCGTTAAGAGACGGCGGGTGTTTGCTGATAGTAGCATACTTACTGTCATCACCAACAGGCCCTGCTGAACACTGTGCTGGAGGATCACGTGCCAGATCATTCAACTCCTAAAAAACAGGAACAGTTTATTTCATTTAGTTTCAAAAACCAATCACGTTATTGCTAAAAAAAAGCTGCTAGTAGCACTTTGGCTATCGTTCTTGCTCACGAATAACGCTCGCATCAGTGAGTTTCAGGAAAGAAGAATGCCACAGGCATGGCAACACCACCAAACTAACAGCCGAGACCCCAGAAAGCAAAGTTGCAACTTAAATCCAGGTAACACAGTTGGCATATGCATCCCTTTCCTCTCTAGGTTTCTGTACGCTATAAAATCACAGCGGTCCTCATCAAGTCATAGGGTCTAACAGGTTTGCCTTCATTGATGATAAAACTGAAGAAATGGCAAGCATTATCAAGGCATTACGTACTCCACTATTGCCAGGTCACAGAGAGATAAGATGGCCTCAATCCAACGACTCTCAGTATCAGCCTTATTTTATCCCCTGTATTGCAACAGCTCCCAGGCTGCTCCAGCTGTAGCAATCTAGTTTATCACCTCAGGCCTGCAAAGCTCCACTAACCCGTGGTTGTTTCATCTCCAGATGTACGCATCAGCGAATACAGGTGGTTACATGGAATAAAACACGAGGCCTCTGTACCTCCAGAACTGCTCTCCCACAAACGGAAATCCTCACTTTCCAAGTACCTGTGTCAGTCAGATTTTCCTCTGCAGAAATCCTGTTATAAGTCTCAATTGTTCTGGCTAAAGCATCTGAGTAATTCAGAATACTTCTGAACTATCCCAAGTTTCAATCTGAAGCAAAATTTCAGCCCAGTTCAGAAAGAGAGCCCCCACATTACCACCAGTAACTCACGTTAGCAATTTGCTCAGGAAGTGGACATTTAGTGAGAAGGGCACAGAGAGTAAGACTTTAAAGTCAAACTCTGCTCTATTTCTGGCTCAGCCGCGGACCTGCTTTGCAGGATGGGCCCAAAACATGAACTTTTTTCTGTCTTGACTCCATCTAGAAAGCTAAACATAAACACCAGACAAGCAGGCAACACTCCCATGCCATCCCCAGCCCACTGAGGGTTCAGCTTTTCCCCTCACAGCCTGCAAGGGTTACCAGCAACAGCCCACACTGGAGGCTCAGATACCAGACTTACCTGAAGCTTTTGATAGACAAAACATTTAAGGACAATGATCAAGACAAGCTGATTGCAGGAATGGAAAAAGGTTGTCACTTAATGGCCTTTTGTTATTCACAGGCAGTATTTCATCTCTTGAATAGACGATCTCTGGGAGTTCCAGCTTCTACTCCCCCTGAACTGGGAGGCCACCACTAACAAACCCTCTTCTGTTACAACAGAGGGAAGTTGCCTTACATCAAACAGGTCAAGTCTCAGGATTTTCCCCTCAGTATGAAGTGCCCCAGCAGCCTTGCAGTGGAGATACAAAGCTCCGCATAGCCTGACTACTGCAAAGCATACACAGGTTTGGGGTTGCTCTCAGCAGTCGCTGAAAGCCTCCCAACTTGACACCAGACACTACCAAAGCTTTCCCAGGGCTCCTACTGAGTTTCTCACAGGGCTGACCCAAGCAAACCTTGCTCCCGCACTTTGTGGCTCAGCACAGACTGGGACAGGAGCAGATCTGAACATGCAGCCCCTGCTGAAGAACCTACTGCCTCCTGAAGGTGGGGAGCATCTCCACATCTCCCCTGAAGGAGAAGAGCCCTCCAGAGCTGTTGGCTCCGCATGTCAATTCAGAGCAGCCAGCCTCAGCCAAGCAGGAATTCCCTCCTTACCTCCCGGTTGGCAAGTCTTAGCTAGCATGGAGATCAGTAACACACTCTCACTCCCCACCAGCGCTTCACACCTCTGCTTTAACTCCAGAACGTTAAATGCGTCGAGCATCATCCCAAACAACAGAACACTGTTCCACCCTAGAGAGGTGCACATTCTCTGAAAATTTTCAGCTAGCCAGAGTCTGGAAAATACAGAGCAAACTGCACCGTGCTCCACTTCAGCTTTGGTATGCCAGGAGACACCTCGTGCGATGAGTGCAGGAACACGCAGCCACTTACACGCAGCTTCCCCGGCACCTGAAGGCCACACATTCTGACGGCCAAAGAACGAAATGAGTCTACACACACAAATTCAGAAGTACAGGCATGAAAGCTTAAAAACAGGAATACACCTACTCCTTCTGAAGTTGCATAGAGTTCCCTCCACTTCCAAATGCTACTGGACTCTAATCTTCTGGACAAGACAGTTTAATGCTACAGTACAAACCCCAAACACATCTAAGCCTCTCTTCCTTAGCACTTCTCATCCCTGTCACTCCCTTCTGATGCAGAAATACAATGCAGCAGCACTACACTTGGAAGTGCAACTGTAAGAATCCATGTTTTCCACAATGTACTACAGATTATATTTAAGAACCTAGCATGCACCTCCCCTACTACAAAGGGGAAATAGTTAAAACACAGGCTGCATCTTGAGCACACCAGGTAGTAGAATACACAGCGTCAAAGCTGCCCTGATATTCACCCCACATCCCACTGCTCCAACAAACTGGATGAAACAGCAGACCTTCGAGGACAGGACATGGGCAAGTCCCACGAGAGGTGCAGAGGCAGCAATGGTATTCAGTTAGCAGCAGCCCCTGCTTCTCATCAAACTACCATTTCTTTCTCTTCAATCTTCAGTTCCAGCTAGAAGGAGAACTTTGCTTTTATAGAGCCATGCACAGTATCACACTGGAAAGAGAGGACTTACAACAAACACTCACACCACTTGTCTCAGTGACACAGCTCTCACCTAAGGCAGCATTTCAGGTTCTGCTCTATAAATCCACAGATTGAAACATCACAGATTAAAAGCCCGTGTAAAAAGCAATGCACAATCTCCTTGCGCTTGGAAAAGCTTAGCAACAACTCTCAATCCAAGCCCCTGCCATACAAAACCCCCCAGCTTTTGCAGAACAACAGCTCAGATAACAACAAGAAAGTTTAATGTCCACAAGGCGCCTCTGGAGCGCAGCCACTAGCTGCAGACTGCCAGGTGCCCCTGCGCACCGGAGAGGCTCACACGTTGCCAGATTTCCTAGCAGGGCACAGATGATGGCTTTAACATGCTGCTCTCTTCAAGCTGCCACCATGCTAGTAAGGCTTCCACTAACTCGCTTGTCAGACCTGCGAGGCCGAGTCTAAAAACAGGAATGGTAGCTACCTACAGCTGCATTTATCCTGGTACCACTGGAGAGGAGCACCCACCACTGCAGCACAGCTCCAAGCTTCTGCATCTGTCTGAGAGGTTACTTATGAAAACTCCTGCGCAGTTTCCAGGGTACCGCTAGCACAGCGCCAGGCCCAGTGAGGTCTTTGCTTCCAGATGTTGCTGAGGGAGACTGAAAACCAGCTGCTTTGTAACTCAGAACAAACAACTCCGGAGTTCACGTAAAACTGAAACTCAGAACACACAGAGGATTCAGTTACAGTTTGGATACCGTCTACAATCCAGCCCTTACTGCCCGTATCAGACCCCGAGCAGCAAGGCTCACTGTGTCCCCACAATCTGGGAAGGCTTGCTGGTCAATGGTCAAGTCTGATCTTGACAACGCTGATTTTAAACCAATACCTGAAGAAAGCTGTAGCCGGTTACCATTTGAGACAGTTTCTGATCCTTAAGCAAGATGCAGAAGGTTTTGCTTTAGGAACTTAAAAGCTAAGAATCAGGCAGCCTCCAGATTTCAGGCTGCATTTTCCCCAGGAGGCCACCTCACCATGAATCGCCTTCAGCCAGAAAGCCAACCTACTGAGCTTTAAAAGTTTCTGCCCTCTCCCCTACAGCAAAAATACCCTTGGGGTTGGGCCCACTGCTGTGGTTCAAACCATTAACTTGACCTATCTTACAGTTAATGTATTAATTAGTTCCTCAGCACAAATGGGGAAGTGGAAGCACGGTGCAAAGCAAGGTTCAAGGTGTCTTGCCCAAAGGCCAAGCTGAATGAAACTATTGCCATTACACCCGTGAACCAGATACCCTAAAAGCTACAAAACTCACACAAGAAACAGGCATTTAGGCTCCAAAAGCAGATTTAATGGGGTTTGTAAGTTCCCAACAAAACCAACCCCTACCCAGGGGTTCCAGGAAAGCATTCTAAGGAAGATGGAGCATGCTTATGCCACAGACCCAAGGCACGAAAAGGCATTGGCCACCTGCAAGAGCTCAGGGCACGCAGGCAAGCCACGCTGGGTCTGAACCACTGGGTCTGAACTGGTGCTCTCATCAGCTGCTGCCCTCCTCCCATCAGAGCCCATTTCCCAGCAGCTACTGCATGGCATTTAAAAATTCTCGATCGAGGACTTCACAAGCTGCACAAGGAGTTTTAGAAACACGACTGAACACAAGTGGTTTAGGTCTTACCTTTAAAGTTTAACCCTGTGCAGGTTTTAAGTTATAATTAGTTTTAGTTGTAAACTCCAAGGACATTTGTTGAAGAAGTTCAAGTTTATTCCCCTAGACAACAATTCCCTCTTCAGTCTAACATGTTCCTCATAAAAACTGCTCTGGCCAGAAGGTAAAACTAGTTTTAAGGATTAAGTTAATGCTAATATAGCCTTTAGTAAGAATAACCAACATAACTGGCACCATCAAGAAGCCAGCCAAGCAAGTAAAAAGCCAGCACCCTTTGGTAGTCAGTCCCAGACATTTTAAAAGCCTTGGTACACAGAGCTCCCCAAATACACTCCCAACCCACTAATGCGCAAAACAGTCAAAGATCAGCCAAAGTCCTTTTAGCTTGGACTCCGTGGTCTTTCCTCCCCTGCTCCAGTTTCAGCTGTTTTCAAACTGTAATTTACTCAGAGACCACATCTTTAGCTTGATTATAAGCCCGATTTTCACTCACAGCAGCAACCTGTCAGCAAAACAAGCTTTTAATCCAACTGCAGCAGGTTTATTTGCCTGAAGCCCCCAAACCCTCCTGTGGCAGGCAGTCTGGGGTTGCATTACAAAACTGTGATTTACCTAACCAAGAAGGAACTTTCAGCCACTTCGCCATGAGCTGTCAGCAGCTTTCAACAGAGTGGTGCCAAGCAATACGGGACCGGGGCCCAAGTCAAATCGACAGCGCCTTTGCCTCACCTCAGCAGCAGGACGGCAGCGCAGACGAGCGGCTGCACAGGTCCCACGCAGGCATTAGTTCGGGCGAGAGCCTGCCACACATTCCTTGGGCACATTCCTTGGGCCAGCAGCTTCTACCTTTACCTTTCGCAGAGGGTACGGTGCTGGGCAAGGCGTGAGCACCTGTATCCACCATGCGTTTCATGCAACTCCACTCCCAACTTGCCAAGGGGTCCCCCTGTACAAAGTAGCGCTCACACACCAAGGTCAGATCTCCAATTCCCTACAGCATCCATAGGTGCTCTCCTGGTCTACAGAACTCTTGCAATCCCAGAGTATCTGCCACTCTAAGGCTGCTACCCTGCTAACAGAAGCATTTTAATCTTCAGAAGGACTTTAATCCCTTTGGCAGAATCTGCTTTTTCAATCTTGAAATGGCTCAGATCCACTGACTTTGACTTCTTACAAGACTCTGCAAAAGTTAGAAGGCCAAGCAGTTAAGCGAGTAGCACGATGAAGTCAAGCTGTATGAAACAGGGTAATAACCAAGGTACAGCTTATAAAAGGCTCTGATGGAACTGTCTTTTTTAAAAAGCCTGAACAGCACAAACACCAAAGCAACTTATAACTTCCTCCCGGTGCAGAATCCGCATAGCAAAAAGGCTAGCTAGCCAACAGAAGCTTAACCAGTATTCTCTGTGCTAGCGACGCACAAGATATTTCACACAGATGGGCTGTGCTGGCAGCTCCATGAGCACAGCAAGAGGCTGCAAGGGAAGGACCAAGTTGTTCCCACTGGCTGCGGTAAAGCAGAGCTAGCAGCGCAGAAACAATAACGCGGAGTTTGCTCGGCACAGGTAGCACGCGTGCAACTCAATGCTACGTTGCCCAATTTGCCAGTAAGTCTACTGCATGCCATCGCAGGTAGCGTTTGTCTTGGCAGAAGCAGGACTTTAAGCATCTCAGGAGGTCAGTCAGCCCTGGATTATGGGCAAACCCATCATCTTCCACAGCGGAAGAAGGACATCACTGGAACAGAGCTTAGCCCTGCAAAGCAGTACTGCTTCTGATGGAGAGGCCCAGAAAACAGGTAACAAGCCACCACTCCTCTGCCATAGGGAAGTGTTGTACTGCAGCAGGGCTGAAGTACAGCTTCCCATTTCCCCTTCCCCCTCACTGCTGGGTCCATCAAGCAGTTCGTATGGGAAAACCCAGAGAAGACAAGGAACTAACCTTTTACTTGCTCTCCCATCCAAAGCAACTCCAAAGGTGCCCTAGTTAGTTACGCAGTCACAGGTAACGTATCTCCTAAGGATAAGCAACACAGATGGGGATGCAGCTGAATCCAAAGCACTTTGGCTTAAATCTTAAAATGAAAGCTGTTTGTTATGGCCCTTCAGTGTCACTCCCATCCTACCTCAGGATGTCTTCACCTTGCATTTCTTGTAAAGTAAAACCATGATAAAAAAAAACTATGATAAAAATATCACTGTTCTAGATCTAAAAATAACAGCGAAATCGTTACGTTTCATTGTTATCCCCACAATTCACTGGGACTCTGGCTGACATCATCACTTACATCCCAAACATTTCTCAAAAGAAAAAAAAAACCACAAGAAAATAGTTCCAGGTTTTAGACCGGCATCCCAGTAAGCACCTAAGCAAGAGCAAAGAGCACCACAGTGAATAATACAAGTGGCAATCTGACAGCAGGTCTCAAACTGGAGCCCTCCTGGAGCAGCTGCTGCTGCTTCGCGCAGCCACGTTACCCCGGCGCGAGTCTCTGGACAACCCCGAGAACAACCGTGCCGCCGGAGACCCGCTGGGATGGGCCACGCCAGTTCTTGCGCTACCTCACATGCCTGCAACAGCGCTACTTACCCGGCTGCAAACAGCTTCTTGTTCCTCCCCTCTGCCAGCCCCGAGGAGTTCAACATGCAAGAGGCCATCTCAGGTAATGCCACTGACACTCTCTAAGGTTTACGCTTGGGATTTGCTGCCTGTTTCTGCAGTTCTCATCCCTACGCTACCCAAAGACACAGGAATTTTGGAGAAAACCTCATAGCCCGTGGTCAAGCATAAAACCCAAACTGCCAAGCACCACGAGCCAAGTGGCAGGATTGAGACCTGAACACTGATCCATCAAGACTGATAATACCCTCTAAAAAAATGCCCGAGCAGCAGCTTTCCTTTCCATCGCTTCTTTGTACTCGAGTCTGCTGGGATTATTTCTACTTAATCCACATCCTGCAGGCTTTTGTTCTTGCCACAAGGTGCAACAGCAAAGGTCGGGAGCTTCGCTGTTTGTTCCCCTCGCTATCCTGACAGACGCGGTCGCTATGCATAAGATATCGCTGCTTTTCCCAGAGACCAGCACAAAACCAAGATGATGATACGAACACTCTCCATGGCGTTTAAAATAGCTGGCGTGTAAACAACCAGTGATTATTACTTAAGTAGTTGGGCCAGACAACCGCAGCAACTCAAATTAAGAGTACTCCTTCCCAGTCTGTAGCTTAACTCCCATCTAACTTTTAAAGCACCTGGACTGCTAGAGAAAGAGTGTTTATTTCCCTTCTCAAACTTGGTTTCTGTTGGAAGCGTTGCCTACAGCCCTATCG
Source organism: Nycticorax nycticorax (assembly GCA_023375905.1). NCBI lineage: Eukaryota > Metazoa > Chordata > Aves > Pelecaniformes > Ardeidae > Nycticorax > Nycticorax nycticorax. The sequence goes on along the minus strand of JAKFQP010001115.1, from coordinate 1,082 downwards.
CCTCCCTTCCCCTCTGCAGCCACCACTCTTACTCCACAGAGTCACTTGGTACTTTGCAGAGCTCAGCATAGAGCACCGCTTTGGCAATGCTCTCGCGCTACTTCCCACGGCTTTGAGGACTCTTGTAACCTTACACAGTCCCCATTATCCCTCAGGATCTTCAAAAAGCAGCACGAAGAATCAGTCCATGAGCACCCAACATTAACAAAGACTCGACACATTCAGCTCCTCTCCTGTTAAAAAAAACCCCCAGACTAAAAGCCAAAGTGCTCTGAGAGCACATTGAATCCCAAACCTCAGCACACGCTGAACAAAGCGGCTTTCCCCACTTCCCGACAGAAGATACACCCTCCCCACAAAAGCCCTGCGCTACCCGCGCATCCCCCTAGCTCCCAGCAGCCACGTTCACCCTGTTCAGCATTCAGCGCCGTGCCTCCTAGGTCTGCCCCCATGGCAGGCACACCGCCCGCTCCCGGGGAGAAAGCGCCCTTTGGGAACACCGGGGAGCCCACCGACGCGCTGCGGAACGGCCTCCACGCCGTACTGAGCACCACTGAAGTGAGCGGCAGAACGTCGCAGACAAGCAATGCTCAGCTGGAGCACAACTTCCTTATGTAACCCGCTACCGTGCGCTCAGCTGGAAACTTCAATACACTGAAATTACACTCAAAATCCTCCCCTCGCAAGCTCTACCTATTCCATGAGCATACGCGAGCCTTCAAGCTCTCTTCAATTCTCTTCTCCACCTTAGCTTTAATCTGATCCACACGACACACGAAGCTTCGCAAAAACTTTGAGATAACCTACAACCAAAGCGAAGACATTAACAGGCAAAACAAATCCAATGCCACATACATAACATAACAGAGACAGCAAACTGATCTGAAATATTGGGTAGGAGGCTCACACCTGGTTCTAGACAAAAAAAAAAATTAGTTCCCCTGTAGCAATCAAGACCAAATACCCTATGGGAGGATTGGTGTCTATGCCTGAACCTTGCACGTGGACTCCAAGCTGACAGCTACCTTTTGCAGGGAAAAGAATATAAATTCCCTGCCTGACTCACCAGGGTAATAGAAATG
>JAKFQP010001114.1:0-45566 GCA_023375905.1 Nycticorax nycticorax | reverse complement strand
GCCAAGCATTAGGCCCCAAGAAGCGGGAGAAGGAGGTAGGTGCCCTGCCTGTCCCCACACTGCAGAGGAGGCAGGTTGGACGGAGGTGCCTAGCTCACGGCTGGAAGAGAAGCAGGGCTGCTCCCACCACGCTCCACAGGGATGGGTGGAGAGCTAGAGGCATGGGACAGGGCAGGCTGCAAGCGCTCAACACAGCTCCACAGGGGCATGCTCAGGTCCTGGGGGGGCATCACCCCTTCCTTTCACTTACCTGCAAGGGGCAAGAACCCCAGGCACAGGGCACTCCACATGGCCAGGCCCGCTCAGCCTTGTCTTGCCTCTCTCCAGCTTCACTCTGCCTGCAGAACGGCTCTGCCCACAGCTTCCCTGCCTGGGCCTCTGGCACTGCGCTCACTCCCAGTCCTGCCCAGTCCCTCCCTCAGTCTATGACAACAGTGAAGGTGAGAGGCGGGGGCTGGAAGGGCAGAAGGAGTGGAAGCCCTTGCTGCACTCCTGGCTGTCTCTCACCCTGCAGGGTGCAATAACCGAGCGCTTGCTTGGCAGGAAAACCTCTCTTGGGCAAAAGGTGACGCCACCCTCGGCCTTCCTCTGAGCAAGGACTGCAGGGTGCTGCTGGGACTTTGGAGCTGGCGCTGGGCCTGCAAGGTTGTCCTTCCAGTGGCCCCCTCTCCCTTGGTGCTGCTGAGCTGCTGCTCCTGGGTGGGACCTCCTTGAGTCCAGCTATGCTTGAACAGGTCACCCCTAGGCAGATGTGCTCCCCGCACTGCTCTCTCCACTCCTGGCCCCAGGACAAGCGTTGCCAGCAGGTCAAAGAAGGTGATCCTTCCACTCTACTCACCACCAGTGCTGCTGGTTCTGATCTCCACAGTACAAGAGGGACATGGACATATTTGGGAGAGTCTGGCAAAGGGCCACAAAGACGGCAAAAGGAGTGGAGTATCTCTCCTATTAAAAAAGGCTGCGACAGCTGGGACCGCTTACCCTGGAGAAACAAAAGCTGGTGGTGGGTCTCACAAATGTACAGAAACAGCTGAAGAGAAGGTGCAAAGAATATGGGACCAGGCTCTTTGCAGTGGTTCCCACTGACAGGGCCAGGGGTAAGGGGTAATAGGCACAAACAAAACCACAGGAGGTTCCCTCTGAACATCAGGAAACACTTTTCCATTGTGAGGATGAGTGAGCGCTGGCGCAGGTTGCCCAGGAAGCTCCATGCTTAGAGATATGGACAGGGTCCTGCTAGGTGGCACTACTTGAGCAGGGATGTTGCACCAGGTGACCTCCAGAGGCCCCTTCCAACCTCAACCCTTCTGTGAAAACTGAGCTGCAAGACCATACTAAGCTCTCCTACGTGGCACCCTCATCTTCCTCCAGAACCCCTGTCCACTCTGGCTGGGATGGACAATGACCTCATGCACACATGATCCCACATGGCCAGCCTGGCTCCTGCTCACCTCTCCCCACCTCCTCTGTGCCCTCAGGCCTGCTCTGATCATGTTTCCCATATCAATGGAGTCCTCCTTTGGAGGTCATCTAGTCCAACCCCCCTGCAGTGAGCAGGGACATCTTTAACCAGATCACGTTGCTCAGAGCCCCAGCCAACCTCACCTTCAATGTTTCCAGGGATGGAGCCTCCACTACCTCTTGGGGCAACCTCTGCCAGGGCTTCACCACCCTCACTGTAAAAAATGGCTTCCATATGTCCGGTCTAAATTCACCCGCCTTTAGTTTAAAACCATCACCTCTTCTCCTGTCACAGCAGGCCCTGCTAAAAACATTGTCCCCATCTTTCCTATAAGGCAAGCACTGAAAGGCCACAACCAGGTCTCCCTGCAGCCTTCTCTTCTGCAGGTTGAACAAGCCCAACTCTCCCAGTCTGTCCTTGTATGAGAAGAGCTCCAACCCCTCGCATCATTTCAGTAGCCCTCCTCTGGACCCACTCCAACAGCTCCATGTCTTTCTTGTACTGAGGGCTCCAGAGCTGGACACAGGGCTGCAGGTGAGGTCTCACCAGAGCATAGTCGAGCAGCAGAATCCCCTCCCTGCCTTGAGCCCTCAGGAACCATGTCACTTTGTCATCCTTCCCAGGATGGGAAATTATCCCATGGACATGGGAGTCCACATAGCCAGAACTGCTCCATCTTAGCTACCCCTGCCTTTCCCCACATTGACCCTGCCTGTACTCTTGTCACCCCTGCCTGCCCTACCTTCACCCCACTCTGTGCTCCAGCCAGAGCCCTCTTACTCCCTTGGCACTGTTCTTGTCTGTGCCAACCCCGAACCCAAAAACTGAGAGGTGGTAAAGAGAAAGTAATTGTAATTGCCAGGGCAGCCTTGGGTGTCTTTCCCTGTCATTCCTGCCAGGACACAAGAAGGTGTCCTTCAGATCCAGTGTGGTGATGCCCAGTGTACTGTAGTTATGGTTGTCCCGGTGGGAAAACCTCTTATGGGAGTCAGGATCCACGTGACCGCAAGGAGGCTCCCTGGCCTGGAACAGGCCAAGCTGAGTCCTGCCTGGGCTCTGGGCTGCCCAAACCAAATTGCCTTTGAGTCCCCAGTGCTACCAAACAGTGAGCACAACACCAGGTGAACCCCATCAACATCATCATCGTTTTCATTGTTGTCATCATCATTGTCATCATCTTCATCTTCATCATCTTATTCATCTTCACCAATCATTATTTGATGATCTCAGGGCAGTGTTAGGGGGTATCTTTTATTAATATGTAGAGTCTCTTGTGTCATGGGCTGCAATGCTATTGGTTGCTTAGGTGTATCTTCATTTTACTACGCTTTCTTTAGCTTTTCTCTTTATTAGCATTTCCCAAAGAAGTTGACTTTACACTGACGGGGCTGTGTGAGAATCTCGTCATTTAACCATATGCAGCACGGAGAAGGTTACCCTGCCCAGTGCAGAGGCATTAAGGTAAAAGCTGCTTTCCTACTCCTTGGCTGCTCTGCAAAGTGGAGCAAGATGAGGGTCTGTGGTCCATTGGGTAGCTGTGCCAAGGGCTAGGGCTGTCCAGGAGCAAAGCAGAGACATGGATTCCCTGGCTCTGCCCACAGCTGGGTCTAGACCTCGGCCAGGATACTGTCACCCCAGCAGCACTGGGTTCTGCAGTGTCAGCTCCTAGAGGAACCAAGAGCAGGTAAGGATTGATGCTGCAACTGGCGGTTGTGTCCAGGGGTGTTGATTGTTTCCTTGAGAGGTGTTTGTTTCTGTGTGAGGAAGTGAGGAAAGCTGAGTAGCCCAGCTCATCTGCAAACAGTCCCATGGTCCTGCGTGTCTAAGTCCCTGGTCTGAATAATTGCATAGATTGGGATCTTTGAGAAAAGTAGGGAGGAGTGGAGATGGGAGATATTGAGAAAGGTTGATATAAGGAGAGGATCATTTCAGAGATGAAAGGTTGGAAGATGCAGAGCCTCACCCCTCCCATGCTGTTCTTGATGATGCAGATTTTGCACGAATGGAAATGGGGCTTAGCTTAACGTGGTGTTTCAGAGCACAGTAATAAATTGCAGTGTCCTGGAAAGAGACAGTTGCTATTTCTAAGGGGACTGTTTTATTTTCATAGACCACTGCAGAGAATTTGCCATTGCGGAACTTGTCATTCCCTGAAGCTCTAAATGCTTCCAGGAGAAATGTCAAAGTTTCCCCTAGGAGCTGGCGGTACCAGAAGAAATTCAAACTGCTGTCACTGTCTTCGGTGGTGGACTGGCAGGGCAGAACCACTCGCTGCCCAACTGCAGCTGACACCTCGGAGAGTTGCTTCTGCGGGTCACCTCCAACAAGACCTGCAATACAGGCAGAAATGCGTGTGCGGAGCAGCTTGCTTCCTTCTCTCAATTTCTCTGTGTTTGCCCAAAAAGCTTCTGTCTTTCCAAAGAAAAGGAAGGGTTAGATATCTACTTCCATCACCCCCCTGCATTTCTCCTCTTGTCAGCACAGACCTCTGCGTAGCCTACTAAAAACTGTGGGAGACCATAGGAAATGCAGGAATACACCCACCTGACTGGATTAGCAGGACACATGCTGGCACAGCTATGGCGAAGATCATTTTTCCCGGCTCCAGAATCCCTGTCCCTCCAGAGACTCCCAGCCCACTACAGGACAAGGTACTCTTGGCAGCGCAATGAAACGGCTGCATCCTGCAGAGCGTGCCAGAGAGTTTGTGACATAGTCACGCCTCTGGGGTGTGGAGGGCAAGAATGAGGCCCATTTGCCTTTTTCCTTTGCTTGCCTTCTCAGCAGAGAGTGGACAGCCTCAGGGGCTTCCTGCACTTTTCCCTGGGCTTCCCTCTCCCTTCGTAAGATTTACGCTGCAAGAGAACCTCTCTCCCTTGCTGTAGAGTGTATCTGCTATTGTGTGCTCTTTGTTGGTGGGAGGGCTTTTGAAGCACAACGGCTCCTCATAATGAATGTTCAGGGCTCTGGGAAATGCAGGTGGAGTGTTCTTTTCAAAAGGTTTCAGGGTTCTCTTAGTTTAGTCTCTGTTACTTTAGAAGCGGCTGTTCAGTATTTCTCCACGCATGACTTGGAGACAGGGGGAGGAAGATGGTTAGGGGGAAAGAAAGGTATTTTAATGGGTGAACATATAAATACCTAGAATACAGGGATGGAGTCCTGATTCCAATGGATTGGCTCAGTGCTGGCTGGGGCAGGGTGGGCTGGTGGGGTGGTGGAGTGCAGGGATTGGCAGCCCAATCCCCAGCATAGCTCTGCACCCTGTGCAAAGCATAAGGGCAGGGCTTGGGGCTCCCCAGCCACTGCTGGCACAGTAGAAAGAAAAGGGACTGAGAATGGGACAGGGGCAGGAGGCAAAATCCTGGTTCTTGGAGCCGGTGAGCAGAGAAGTGCCAAGGAGCAGCCCTGGCACTGGGAACGATTGCTCCTGGGCAGCACCTTTCTCTTTCTCCAGCCTCCTGGCAAATCCGCAGCCTTTTCTGTGTTTCTCATTTTGTGGGTACTTTGCGTACAATGGAGAGAGGAGCCTTCACTGCTGTGCATCTAATTCTGAAGTAATGTGCTCTTCTGTCAGCCAAGGCTGCAGGGTGAGGTTGCCCTGCAAATCACAGACCCTGGTGGTAAACATCCCCTGGACAAAGCAGCCACTGTTCTTGGAGGACCTGGCAGTGCCCAGAAGGTACCTTGGCTCACTGCTCCTGGGTGGCCAGTACCAGAAGAAGGAGGGATTTCAGTGCAAGGAAGTGATGGTGCAGGTGACTGCGATAAGCTGCCCAACCAATGTGAGCACCGTGAGAGTCACAGCAGGAAGGAACTGGTTTGGTGCAGTGCCTGTGGGAGGGCAATGAGGTACCCATGCTTCCCCCTTTGGACACCAGAGGCAAAGTCCTGCACCTGGGGAGGAACGACCCCATACACTGGTACGTACTGGGGACCACCCAGTTGTAAAGCAGCTTTGAAGAAAATGACCTGGGTGGTCCTGCTGGACACCAAGGTGACAATGAGTCAGGAATGTGTCCTTGCCTCAAACAAGCAGTTCATAAAGCAAACCCCATCCTTTCCTACTTTCTAGCACTTGGGACAACAGCTGTGTCTTGGGCTGGTGAGGAACAGAGAGCTGACTTCCAGCTATGCTGAGGCACTCTGAATACTGTCATACTGAATTCAGCTAAGAATCCAAACTGGTGTCAAACCATCCTTGCTGGGGCATGAAATCAGCAGTAGTAGAGTGTGAGCTTTGCAGGGGCAGGAAAAGGAGGGCTGAAGATACAGAAGGTTGCATTTCAGTGCCTGTGGTGCGGGCGGTTCTTTGCCAGGTCTGTTCTGCTGTTGTTCAGCTGCGCTCAGGCGCCTTCTGGCTCTGGCTGTTCTGTGGAGCTCATGGACAGAGCAATGGAGAGTGCCCCTGCTGTGACCAGCAAATTCCCTCCTGATGAGTGACACACAAGGGCACACAAACATGCACATGCTCATGCACACCGGTGTAGAATCATGCAAAAATCTGCACTGATGAACACTTGCACAAATGCAGACAAGTGCAGACAAGTGCATAAACATGACCAACTGTGCACTTAGCTGGGGAAATCCTGGGCGCAGCCCTAGCAGGGATTCTGGGGAGCAGTCTAGGGAAAGGACAAGGCCCTAAACATGCTGACGGTGTTGCTTGGGTACCCACGGAGACAGCACAGAGAAGGGAGGTGTATGGGGAGCCTTGTGGAAAACGTTGTATTCGAGAAGTCAGTGATCTTGGGCATGACATGTCTGCGCGACTGGGCCTTCCACTGAAGGCTTGAGAAGCCCACACATTAGCATGAGTAGCTGCTGCAAGGAAATCTGCTGGAGTGCCGCATGCCAGCCTGCACTGCACACTGCAGGGTGTTCAGATGTAAGACTTTTTTTTTTTACACAAAATAAAAAGCACATCAGCATGGGAGCAAACCAGAAGCTCTTTCTGCATGGAATCTGCACAGCATGTCTTGGGAGAATCCTGGGTCTGTACAATGCTGCCTGAATCCAGGGTTCCCACCAAATGAAGGGGTATAAGGTTTACTTGCTATCTATATACCTCTTTTTACTTTATCTTACTAAACCAGCCATTTTATTCTGCCATTTATTGTCAGGCATTCCTTTCTGAGAAAGATCTGGAAAGCAGTCTGCACCAAATCTCTCCCCATGCCTCCCTCTCTGGTGGAGAACACAAGGAGGCAAAACAGGCCAGCAGAATTATCTGGGAGCAGTGTTAGGTGGGACAGGGTCAAACCCAGGAGCCACTTCTTGACAGCAGGGCCACAAAAACACCCAAAGATGCAACCCACACTGACATAATTTACTTGACTCTTGCAGCATATGAGTGGAGCTCTTCTCGTCATCTGCCCACGCTGACATATTTTGCTCTGGAAATCCTTGGGCGTCTCATCCTGTCACGCAAAAGATGCCTCCAGTGGGGAACATGCCTGGCATAAACCAGGAAATGAAAAGGCAGCCATTGAAGAAGCCAAAACACAGCCCATGGCATTAGCTGGCATGGTTTGCATTCAAGATGAGCTTGTCAAGAGAATCACCTCTCCAAGGGATGCCTCTGGCAGCCTGGGGCAGGAAAGGTCCATGATAAAAGCCAGCCCAGCTCCTCGCTCTCTCATCCCCTTCTCTTGCCTCCTTCTCCTTGGGAGTCAGGTGAGTCTGAAGCTCCTTCCCCTTCTCTGCTTTCTCTGAAAGGAGGCCTCATCTCAATGGACCTCTCAGCTGACACCAGCTTTGTCCCCTGCAAGATTGTGGAGCTGCTTGTCATGAGAGAGGGAAGTGGGGAGAAGGTTAGACATGGAGGGAAGCTGGGAGTGTACAGAGGTGGCTTCTGGCTAGGCAGTAGCTGCATGGGAGCTGGTGGCTCTATTGGGATGCTGTCAGGACAAGGCCTAGAAGCCCCCAAACAGCCCTGCATAGTCTCTACCTCCCAGCCCTACATGCTCTTTGCTCCTTCATGGTGTGGTGACAGGCTGCTCCTCGTGCATCGCCATCTTTTGCTTCCTCCCTGCCCTCTCTCCCAGAAGCACCTCTTGACCCAAGACCAGTGCCGCTCACGTCAGCTCTGCGGCCTGACCCCACTGGCCAACAGCTGCAATGAGCCCTGTGTCAGGCAGTGCCAGAACTCCACCGTCGTCATCCAGCCCCCTGCTGTGGTGGTGACCCTGCCCAGACCCATCCCACAGAACACCGTGGTGGGCTCCTCCACCTCCACTGCTTTTGGCAGCATGCTCAGCTGTGATGGAGCGCCCATCACCTCTGGCTGCTGTGACCTCTCCTGCATCGCCATCACCTACTGTGGCAGCAGATGCTGCCCCTGCTGAAGATGCTGGTGATGGCCCTAGAAAGGCCCCCAGGGACACACAAGATGGTACTGGTCAGCAACTGCACTTGGGTAATATGAGATGTCATTCTGGAAGGAGTTTGTGCCCCCATATTCCAACATATTTATTGTTTGCTCTCTCAGATGGCCTGCATTTGGCACAGGACCCTGAAACCTCGCTCAGAGGTGTTTGTGTACAGCTGAGCATGAGGACAGAGCTGTGTTCCACCTCCGGGTGCGATCCAAACCTTATGGTTCTTACCCCATCCATGTGGGGAGGGAGCTTCTCATCTACCTTCCAGTACCCCACAGAGAGACTTTGCTCCAGGGGCCTCCCTCTCTTGGCCTCCTTCCCTTTCCCTCTGGCCCATCTCTCCTCTGGACATATTCCCCGACCCCTCTCTTCCACAAAGCCTCAACTGTTTTGTCACCTCAGCAGGCCTCACTGCAAACACCGGCTCTCATGGCCTACTGAGCTGACGGCCCTCCATTAATTAGACCGTGTTGGCCTGCCACCGTGGCTGCTTTTGTCAGCTTCCCCCACAGCTGCCTCTCCAGGGCCATGTCTTTGCTTTCCAAAGCAGACTTAGCAGCACAAGAGATGTGTGCACAGAGGGACAAACTGGATGCCAGGAATGCAGCCCCCGGCAGTTTTGTGCTGGGCAGAGAACCCAGAGGGACCCAGGGACATGGGGACTGTACCCAGCCAAGCCCTGGTGAGTCCCCAGAGCTGGAGGAAAGACCTGAAAAGCAGGGGGACAGCTCAAGGGGTTGAACAGGGAATCTTGTCCAGTGCCTGGCTGATGGCTCTTGCTCACATGTTGAGGCTCCCTTAGGCTTCTGGAGCTAGGAGGTAAATCATGGGAGCAGTCATGTCTCCTAGCAAGAGCCCCCCCTTCTCCAACAGTGCTCCCTGGTGGATGATGAGGGAACAGTTAGAGCTGGACAAGCAGCTGGGATACTTCTCCTCAGTACTCACTGCTGTGTCCCGTTCACTTCCAGCAGCTCAGGGCTGGTCCTGACTCTGCTCTGGCAATGGACCCTCCGTGCAAAGAAAGGCCAACAGCATCCTGGGCTGCAGTAAGAAGAGCATCACCAGCAGGACAAGGGACCTGATCCTCCCTCTCTACTTGGTGCTGGTGAGGCCACGTCTGGAGCGCTGGGCCCATTTCTGGGCTCCCCCGTGCAAGAAAGCTGTCAAAGAGAACCCATCAAAATGGTGCAGGGCGTGGAGCATCTTTCCCATGAGGATCGTCGGAGAGGGCTGGAAGTGTTTGGCCCGGGGAAGAGGAGGCTTGTGAGGGATCTTGGCAATGTGTGTAAGGAGCCGATGGGAGGGAATGAGGAAGAGAGCCTGCGGAGTGAGGGCTGCTTGGGACTGCACAGCTCTGCACGAGGAGGCTCTGCAGGGAGCCCAACCAGCCCCCAACAAGGCAGGAGTGTCCATGGCCGGGGCCGGGCGGGGCGAGGCGAGGCGGCCCCGGCGGGCGGAGCCGCAGCGCCCCCTGGCGGGCCCGGCCGGGGCTGTCCCCCCGACCCCGACCCCCCCGCCCGGCCCCGCCCGCGCCGGTTCCTGCCCGGCCGCAGCCCCGGCTCCTCTCCCCGTGTCTCCCACGGCGCAGTAATACACGGCCGCGTCCCCGCGCCGGGGCCGGGCGAGCCACAGGGCGCTGGACCGGCGGTCTGCCGCCACCCACAGCCGCCCCGGCGGGGAACCCAGATCTTTGGGCTCTTTGAGAGTGAAGGCGAGGAGCGCGGGGCCTCGGCCCGGGAGCTGACGGTACCAGGAGATAAAATCGCTGGTCTGGATTGTGGGGTGTGAGCAGTTGATGGTGATGCCGGTGCCCTCGGAGGTCTCTGCCGTCGGCTCCTGCTGCACCTGGGCTCTGCCCGCAGCCGCTGCCGAGGAGAAAAGAAGAATCACTTGGCTTGTGCAGAAAACGTCGTGCAGGGAGAGAGGGGAGAAGACGACAGTTCAGCGGTGCTGGGGCTATGTGCTGAGAACAAAGTCTGGAGAGACGATTGCTCTGGGAGTGGTTTGTTGGGGACAAGAAGGGATGAGAGATGTTTGGAAGACCACTCAGAGAAGGGAATGAGGAAAAGTAAATAGCTGGGTGGAAGGGATGGATGGATGGATAAAGAAGTGGAGCAGCAGAGTGGGACAGGGAAGCTGGGAGGGGATGAGGACGTTGAGGGCAGCAGGGCTGACTGCAGAAGGGAGGCCAGAGGGGGAGTAAGGTCCGCGAAGGGGCATGAGCCCCACAGCCAAGTCCCGGGCCCAGCCCCGGCCCCACGCGGCCCCCAGCCGGCCCCGCCAGCCCCGCGCACCCAGGAGCACCGCGGCCAGCCCCGCCAGCCCCGCGGCCCGGCCCCGCCGCATCCCGCCGCTCCGCCGGCCGCGCCTCGCTGCCCGCCGCCAGCCCCGGCTCTGGGCTCCGGCCGCGGCGCCTCCTCTCCGCCGCCTCCGCTCCTCGCCGCCGCCGCCAGCTCCGCCCCGGGGCTGAGCCCTGCGCCGGCGGCGGGGCCGGGCCGGGCGGGCCGGGAGCAGGGCGGGCCGGGGAGCGCGGCGCTGCCGAGCCCTGCTCCCCCCGCATTGCCCGGCGCAGGCTGGGGCGGGACGAGCCGCCGTCGCGGGGGCACCCGGCGCTGCCGGAGCTCGGGAAAGGCGGCAGCAGGCACGGCTCGGGGCTTGCTGCTGCCCGGGGCCAGGGCAGCCCCAAAGCACAGCGACCGCGGCGCCGGGGTGGCCGGCCGAGGGGCCCGGGAGAGGCCGTGGATGAGCAGTTTGGGATTAAAGCCCTTGGTTGCACCCCTTCCTTTCTACACTCAGGAACAGGGAAGCGAAGCAAGCTCTGGGGTGGGCTTTCCAGAAGCAGTGAAGTGGCTTTGCAAAGGGCCTCAGTGGGAGCAAACAGATTCATCCCCTCCCTCCCACAACTTCTGCCCCACAGAAGCTCCTCACCCAAGTGTGAGTGCACCTGGGCATCACAGGTAGGGAGAAGCCACCAGTTCCCCAGGGTGCTCATCTCACGCACCTTACAGCCACCTTAGCCTGGGCTCAGCCTCAATTCTAATGCTCCATCCTTCCTCTCTTCACTCTGGGGTAAACTCAGAATGCCTCACTGTGCCCTAAAGAGCAGCGCTTGGAAGAGGCATAAACAGCTCCCAGAAGCAGCTCTCCAAGAAAACTCTGGAGGGGTGGTCCTCGCAAGGAAACTCAATGCCAGGTTCCTAAGAGCTCCAGCTGGTCAGGGATTCACCTGAATCCCCCAAAGAAGACCCAGCAGCTGGCTCACTGCTTTAGGACATGGACACGGATTGAGTCTGGCATTGTCTGGATGTTTCTATGCCCCATGCTTGCGGCTGAATCATCCTCTGGTTCCAGAGAAAATCTCCCAATGTCTGGCATCCCAACCTAGAGCCACGATTCCTAGCACGAGACAGTCAACAACATTTCCGCTCCCCTTCCTTCCCTCTGCCCAGGACCTGAAGGTACTTTCTCATTTGGATATAAAAAGGCACAAACCATTCTGCTTCATGCTCGCTGTGTCAGGGCGTTCCCACATCTCAAAGCCCACACCAGTTTTGAACAAGTCCATTGTTGCACCCAGTTCAGGCTTGGCTGTGGAAACACTTGAATGTGCTTGGCAAAGTCCCCCAGCTGCAGAGCTGTGAAATGCTGGGCAGCGAGTCTCTCCTGACACTCCCGGGGAGGACATCAGCCCTTCCCAAGGGTGTTCGCTTTTCCCCTTCCCATGTGCATTTCAGAAACGATGAATCATGTTCTCAAAGCTCTTCTTTCTGCACGCTGACGCTGAAGGGAGTCCCTGTGAGCACTGCATGAGGAGGAGGCATCAAGACGGCCGAGAGATACACTTGGATGACCGGTGTGGGGTTGACTGCACCTGGGTGTAGAGCTCTGCAAGGGAGGTGACTGAGTCCGCACTGAACGTCTACTCCTCCCTGTCCTGGTTTAACCCCGGCCTGCTCACTCCCCCCACAATGGGATGGGAGAGAGAATCAGAAGTGTAAAAACTGAGAAAGCTCGTGCATTGAGATAAAGGCAGTTTAACAGGGAAAGCAAAAGCCATGTGTGTGCAAGCAATGCAATCCAAGGAATTCATTCCCTCCTTCCCATCAGCAGGCAGGGCTCCATCACACATAATGTGACTTGGGAAGACAAATGCCATCATTACAAATGTCCTTCTTTCTTCTTCCCCCAGTTTCTATACTGGGCATGATGTCCTATGGTCTGGAAGAGCCCTTGGGCCAGTTGGGGTCAGCTGTCCTGGCTGTGCCCCCTCCCAGATTCTGGTGCCCCTGGCAGAGCAGGGGAAGCTGAGAAGTCCTTGCCTGGTGTAAGCCCTGCTCAGCAACAACTGAACCTTCAGGGTGTTATCAACATTCTTCTCATCCTAAACCCAAACCACAGCCCTATTCCAGCTACTAAGGAGAACATTAACTCTGTCCCAGCTGAAATAAGGACAGTATCCCCCCGTTATTCCATACCATTTACATCATGCTCAGGTCCCACACTATCCAATACATCCTCATTAACCACCACCCCCACCCTTTGATATATTACACAGATATCGTTCCCTTAGTCAATGGACCACCCCTGTAAAATGTCCACAAAATGTCCAGAAATGTCCACAAAATGTTCATTGAGTTCATTTAGTCCCTGACTTTGGGCTCCATCTCTTATGCTGGTCACTCAGGACAGGTGAGGGGCTGTGTTGTGTGGAGTTACTGGGCACCAAAGCAGCTCAGGTCAGGTCACTGCTGCACTCGCACTGCTTCTTGTAAGGCTTCTCAAGGCCTTGGGATGGTTAGTAAAGGTATCTGGAGCGCAGGTTATTTTTTCCTCACTCTTTCCAGTGGTGGGCAGAGACATTGGGTGAAACAGGTGGACTCAATCCATTAACACATGGCTCCGTGACTCATGTCATCGCCACAACTTTGGGTTCTTTGAACACTGCACCAGGCTTGCTGGCGTCAAATGGAAGCCAGCTTTCTCAAAGGGGAATGAGGGTCTTTGCCCAGGAGCTTTTGGGGCTTATTGACTACATGCAAAGGGGGAGGGAGAACCTATCAGGATTGCCAGTGACAGGCTAAGCGATGACACGCAATGCTTAGAGGGATGGGGGGCTAGTATGAGCCCGCAATGCATTGCCCAGTGGTGTTCCAGGGACAATGCAGCAAAGTTGAAGTCTTGCGGAGGTGAGCTGGAAGCTCCTGAGGTAGTAGGAGCCAACAAGGAAATGCCCGTGAAACACCTCAAGGGAAACAAGGGCTGTTCTGCTATGAAGGTAACAAGGCCAACAGCTCAGATGAAGTGCCTCTATACAAACGCATGCAGCATGGGAAACAAAGAGGAAGAGTTGGAAGCTATCATGCTGCTAGAAAGCTACGACCTGATTGCCATTATGGAGACTTGGTGGGATGAATCCCACGACTGGAATGTGGCTATGTGTAGCAATGAGGGCACAGACCCCAAGTCCCCCAAGACCCACAGGTGCAATCAGCAATGGGATCACTCTATTTATCCCTTTTCTCATTGGTCCCAAAACAAAGTCTCCACACCTGCAGATCCTACAGCTCAGCTGCCACACCTGCAGATCCTATACTTGTTCCCACAACTATAGGTGGCTACAGGCTGTTCAGAAGGGACAGGCGAGGAAGGAGGGGTGGAGGTGTTGCCCTTTACATCAAGAAATCATTAAAATGTGAAGAGCTGTCCCTGAAGAACAGCCACGAGCAGATTGAAAGCTTATGGGTAAGAATCAGAGAGAGAGGCAACAAAGGGAACCTGGTGGTTGGTGTCTACTACAGGCTGCTAGATCAAGAGGAGCCAACTGATGAAGCATTCTTCCTCCAACTCTGGGAGGCTTCGCGCTTGCAGGCTCTCGTCCTGCTGGGGGATTTCAACCACCCCGACATCTGCTGGAAAAGCAACACGGCAAGCTGTAGGTAATCCAGGAGATTCCTGGAATGCATTGAGGACAATTTCTTAAGCCAGGTAATAGACCCCCCTACCCAAGGGGATGCGATACTGGACCTGATAGTCACCAATGGATGTGTTCCACAGAGCGCAAGAGCTCTCGATCCCTAGGTGTAAGAAATCAGGCAAAGGGAAGAGACCGGCATGGCTGAGATGAGAGATGCTGGTCAAGCTAAGGAGGAAGAGGGAACTGCACAGGCAGTGGAAGCAGGGACAGGCATCCTGGGAAGAGCATAGGGACGTGGTCTGGTTGTGTAGGAATGGGGTCAGGAAGGCCAAGGAGCAGCTGGAACTAAACTTGGCAAGGGATGCAAAGAACAACAGGAAGGGCTTCTACAGGTATATTAGCCAGAAAAGGATGTCTAAAGAAAGCGTACCCCCGCTGGTGAGCGAGACCGGCAAACTGGTAACAGCAGATGAGGAGAAGGCTGAGGTACTCAACAACTTTTTTGCCTCAGTCTTCACTGGCAAGCTCTCTCCCCACCCCTCCCGAGTTGATGGATGGCATGAGGGGGACCAGGAGGGTAAAATCCCCCCTACTGTAAGAGAAGATCAGGTTTGTGACCACCTGAGTAACTTGGACGCACGTAAGTCCATGGGAGGTGATGAGATGCATCCCAGAGTCCTGAGGGAATTGGCTGATGTAGTTGCCAAGCCACTCTCCATGATATTTGAAAAGTCATGGCAGTCAGGTGAAGTCTCCGGTGACTTGAAAAAGGGAAACATTGTGCCCCTTTTCAAAAAGGGTAGAAAGGAAGACCCCGGGAACTACCGACCTGTCAGCCTCACCTCTGTGCCTGGGAAGATCATGGAACAGATCCTCCTAGAAGCTATGCTAAGGCACGTGGAGGCCAAGGAGGTGATTCGAGATAGCCAGCATGGCTTCACCAAGGGCAAGTCCTGCCTGACGAACCTAGTGACTTTCTATGATGGTGTGACAACAACAGTGGCCAAGGGAAAACCAACGGATGTCATCTGCCTGGACTTCTGTAAAGCCTTTAACATGGTTCCCCACTACATCCTTCTCTCTAAATTGGGGACCTATGGATTTGATGGGTGGACTGTTTGGTGGATAAGGAATTGGCTGGATGGTCACATCCAGAGAGTAGTGGTCAACGGCTTGATGTCCAAGCGGACACCAGTGACAAGTGGTGTCCCTCAGGGGTCTGTACTGGGACCGGTGCTGTTTAATACATTCATCAATAACCTAGACAGCAAGATCAAGTGCACCCTCAGCAAGTATGCAGATGATACCAAGCTGAGGGGTGCAGCTGATATGCCAGAAGGATGGGATGTCATCCAAAGAGACCTGGACAAGCTGGAGAGGTGTGTGAACCTCATGAGGTTCAACAAGGTCAAGTGCAAGGTCCTGCAGCTGGGTCAGGGTAACCCCCGATATCAATACAAGCTGGGCGATGAAGGGATTGAGAGCAGCCCTGCTGAGAGGGACTTGGGGATACTGATGGATGAAAAGCTGGACATGAGCCAGCAATGTGCGCTGGCAGCCCAGAAGGCCAACAGTACCATGGGCTGCATCAAGAGAAGCGTGGCCAGCAGGGCAAGGGGGGGGATTCCCGATGCTATGCCCGACTGCTATGGTGAGACCTCACCTGGAGTACTGCATCCAGCTCTGGAGCCCTCAGCACAAGAAGGACATGGAACTGTTGGAGTGGGTCCAGAGGAGGGCTACAGAAATGATCGAAGGCTGGAGCACCTCTCTTATGAGGACAGGCTGAGAGAGTTGGGCTTGTTCAGCCTGAAGAAGAGAAGGCTGTGGGGCGACCTGATTGCAGCCGTTCAGTATTTAAAGGGGGCCTATAGGAAAGATGGGGAAAATCTTTTTAGTAGGGCCATCTGTGACAGGACAAGGGGTAATGGTTTTAAACTAAAACAGGGTAGGTTTAGACTAGATAAAAGGAAGAAATTCTTTAAAATTAGGGTGGTAAAACACTGGAACGGGTTGCCCAGAGAGGTGGTGGAGGCCCCATCCCTGGCAACATTCAAGGCCAGGTTGGACGGGGCTCTGAGCAACCTGATCTGGTTAAAGGTGTCCCTGCTCCCTGCAGGGGGGTTGGACTAGATGACCTCTGCGGGTCCCTTCCAACCCAAAATATTCTATGATTCTATGATACTCCTCCTTTGGTTCAGGTGGTTCCTGCTTTAGTAATTCCTACAACATGCAACTCAAATCATGGGTTACAACAATGTAAAGGTATATCCAGTACAGTCACCACCCCTGGTCCCTTTGGGCCAGCTTAGAGGGTTTAAAATTAACTCCTCCCCGCCTGGCCAGCAACAAGGGCTTCCTGCGATAGTAATTCCATGCATGCAACTCAAATCCCAGACTACAGCAATTTACAGGCAGTTCCTTTACAATCTCCACCTCTGGTCTCTTTGGACCAGAGCTTAGGGTGTAACATTGAGATGAGCTCCTCCCCTTGCCCCTGCTCCGGCTTGGACTCATCCACAGCCTGCAGTCCCTTAAGGCTGTACCCACTCCCAGTAGAGCCTTATCTATGAGCCATAGTCTCTCCAGAGGTGTACCTGCTGCACATGGACTTATCCACAGCTGCAGTTGATTGAGGTGTGCCTGTTCCAGTGTGGGAACATGCGATTCCATGCAGTGCTGGGCTGGGATTGCCTGACAATAGGTCCCCAGAGCCATTCTTGTTGCCCATGGGAACAAATGAGGTCACAGAGGTGTGATTACCATGTGGTGGTCAGAGAAACCAGCGTGGACTCAGGGATGCAGAGTTTCCTCCCAGATGAGAACTGGTGATTTCCCTGGGAAGGAGAAGAGACAGGAAAAGGAGTGGGAGCACTCTCCATCGGTGGATGAGCGTGGGGAGGGTTTGAACAGAGACTCTTGTCCAGCGCCTGGCTGATGGGTGTTTTTCACTTGCTGACGCCCAGGTGCAGGGCAAGGAAGGGCTCTGCCCTCCTTGGGCTACTGTGGCCACATTGGAAATCCGCAGGAGCAGTTGTACCTCTGAGCACAAGCTTTGCTCTCCATCTGTGGCCACAGGGGCATGGCAGAGGGAAAGGGAACAAGAGGCCAAGCTGACAGCTTACTTGCCCCGAGGGCTCACTCCGGGGCACCAGCTATTTGAAGCAGAGGGCATTTCCAAGCTGCGTTTGGCTTCTTTCTGGTTTGGCCTCCAAAGGGTCTGCCTCAAGTCAGGTGTTGTGGAGCCTTTTCCCCATCAAGGGCCCTGGATCTCGACACAGCTGCAAAGTCACGCTGGCACGTGCTCCACCGCAGCACAGGCTGGGGAGGCAGAGGCCCAGCCCCACCACAGCCCCCAGGTGCCGCTGCGGGGCAGGCTGAGCTCAGAGCTACAGGCAAGCAGTGGCAGGGAGGGAACCCCTCCTCAGAGCAGCCCCCACCTTTCTGTGCAGTGCTGCAAGCTGCGGGCACCACTGTGGGCTCAGGGCACAGAAATAGGCAGCGCTGTCCTGCAGCTCGGCACCCTGCACATGCAGAAGCACCTGGGAGGTCTCCACAGACAGTTCAGAGGAGAAGCGCCCTGAAGCCACACGAGGTTTCTGTTTGTACACCCACAGCAGCATCTGAGGGGACTGGGTCTGGTGCTGCTGGTACCAGAAGATGTAGGGATCAGAATCACTGGTGGAGAAATTGCAGTGCAGAGATGCATTGTGCCCCTCCTGGATGGTCATTTCTGTGGGGGACTGGAGCACGGAGTCCTTCTGGGCATGACCTGCAAAGCCAGAAAGGGCTTTCAGCATGTCTTGCCTGTCTCCCTGCCTGCCTGGCACTTCATCACCCTGCTCACTGGCCCCACTGGCCACCTCACTTTTCCTGGCCTCGGAAAGGCTGAGCTGCTGGTCCCTGCACACTTCTCGCACCAGGTTCTTGGCACTCCTCGCACCCCGCATCATCCTGCTTTCCAGCCATCCTCACTGCTCTTGCCGGTCCACTGATTCTCTCCAGAGCTGCCTCCGCCCTATGGGCGCTGCTGGGCTCTCCTTCAGCACCACAAGGCAGGAGCTGTTCCTCTCCCAGCGCTGACCATAGCTTCTTGCTACAACAGTTCCTCAGTCCCCAGCTGCAGCCCCTGCTCTCCCAACAGAAGCACTCCCAGATCCCCCAGGCAGTCAGGACTCACGGCTCCTCCCTTCCACCACCACCTGCACAAACTCCTGCCTCATTCTGCCCAGCCCGCAAGTCACAGCTCACCAAAGCCTGCCAGTCCCACCAGGGCTGCCAGCAAAACCGGGACCATGTCACGCTCTGCCTTGCTGGGGTGCCCCGGGACCTGCCAGCATGAGGGACCTGATGCTTGCAACTTCACCTCTTTGTCTGCCTCTGCCAGATCACAGAGGCCTCCAACCCACAGCCCAGAGGGTGGAGCAAAACTCTCTGCCTGCTGCTCCAGGCGGGGCCTCTTTGCCTCTGTCCCCCAGCCTCTACCACAGAGCCCTCTTTGGGTCTACCACACCAAGGCTCTCTAGAGAGCGGTGAACTCATGGGTTCCGTTCCGTCCATCTTAGGGACACGTAGGCCTTGTGAGCAGCCATCACCTGCTTGGCCCACCTGGAGCCCCAGAGCCCCAAGAGCCAGGCAAGCAAAAGGGCTCCTGGATTTGAAGGTCTCCTGAGGTCTGCTACCTGGAGCAGGGCTCCTGTGCCGCTTCCCGCCCAGGGCCCTTGGCTCACACAGCTGGCAGGGACTGCAGGGAGCAGGGGATCAGCACAGCAGCCCCCATTCCCAGCCTTGCTCCCACAAGGCCTTCAGGGTCCCGCTGTTCAGCTGAGGCCATGGCAGAAGGACGGCGCACTGCTCTCTGCTCTCCAGAGTTTGCAAACCTGCCAGGAGTTCCCTTCTCAGACAACTGGAGCTGCCACAAGAGGCCCCAGCTGAGGCAGGGGACAGGGCTGGATTTCTTTTTTCCGGGGACAGGCTTGGCAAGGAGGCCCCAGCGCATGGAGCAGCACCGCCCCCAGCAGGGCTCAGCCTGTGCTGCCCCTTTGTCCCCACCACACACCCCAGGCCTTGTCTGTGGGCGTTCATGCTCCTCGCTTGGTGTAGCCTGGGGCAGGGCAGTAATACGCTGCTACTTCCCCATGTCCAGGTCAGGTGAGCCACAGGGCACTGGAGCCATGGTCTGCCACCCCTGACAGCCCCTCCGGTGGCTCCAGAAGCACTTTGGAACCTTTTAGACTTGCCATGAGGAAGGCAGTGCCTCAGGCAGGGAGCAGATGGTACCAGTGGATGACCTCAGTGGACTGTATGTTGGGGTGTGAGCAGGTGACGCTGATGCCTGTGCCCTTGGTGGTCTCTGCTGATGGCTGCTTCAGCAGCTGTTGTCCATCAGTAGCCACTGCAGAGAAAGGAGAAGGAAAGGCCCCAAATCACCAAAGATCACCCAGCTTATGGCTCATTTCCCAGAGAAATTGCCAGGAACAATTGTAGTGAGTCAAAGCTTGACAGGAACTGCTGGGGCCATGTGCCCATAGGGACAGGGAGAGAGAATGATCCTGGTGTGGTTTTGTGGAGCGAGGGGAAATGGCTGGGAAGGAATTTGAAGGAGATGCATGGAGAGATGGCATGAATATCAGCTGTGTAGGTGGCTGGCTGGATGAAGAGAGGAAGAGTAGACAGGAGAGCTGGGAGTATTAGAGTGTAGGAGAGACGACTGAATGCAGAACAAGAATGAATGCTGGATGCAGAAGGGGATGTATGGATATATGGAATGCTGAATGCACAAGGGGATTCATGGCTGTATGAAAAAATGAAGGGTGCTGGAAAGAAAACTTGTGCCTTACAAATATGAAGAAAGCAGAGGGAAATATGAGAGAGGACTTTCAGAGAGTCTGGTTAGAGATGATAGATGCATGGAGAGATGGGTCAAAATATGGATGGATGGATGGATGGAGAGTGAGAGGAACACTGGCAGGGAGAGCTGGGGTTGCAGTGAAGGACAGAGATCAATAACTGCTGAACACCCAAGGGAAAGAGTGGGTCTATTGAAAGGCAGCTGCACATGCAAGCAAGATCATCCCAATTGAGTTGATGGAGAGAATGCAACAAGACTGAGCAGAGTTGGGAAAGGGGGAAGTGAGGCGGCAGACAGGCAGGGAGGGGCACAAACTCCTTGAAGAATGAACACAGCACTGGCCATGCACAGCAGATGCTTGCCCTGCACACCAGGTAGCACTTGTGCCAGCCCTACAAGCTCTGCCACCAATATCTCACTGCCCATTGCCAGCTGGGCTCTTTGGTCTGGCCCCAGCATCTCCTCTCTGCTGCCACCACCCACTGCTGCCAGCTCTGCCCTGGGGCTGTGCCATGTGCCAGTGCTGTTCTTCTCTGTCTCCTCTGAACAAGTAGTTGTAGAAAGCAAGGAGGTCTCCCCTGAACCATCTCTTCTCCAAGATGAGGAGGCCCAGTTCTCTCAGCCTTTCCTCACATGTTAAGTTTGGACACCCCTGGACACGCCTTTGTGATAGCAGCAGGGTTTTGTGGGCCTCAGATCCAATGTTCTTTCACTCCCAGGGGCAATTGATGCCATCCACTCACTCACCAGCCAGCCTGGATCCATGTTTGGGATTGCACTGACCCAGGGGCAGGACCTTGCCTTTGGCCTTGTTGAACTTCATGAGGTTCGCAGGGGCCAACCTCTCTAGCCTGTCAAGGTCAAGACTCTAGGAACACAACGAGCTGTGGTCTCTGCTGAGGACAGCTGGGGATAACCCCAGCAGGACTGCAGCATTCTGGGGAAGGACAAGGCCCCAGGCATGCCCATGGCATTGGTTGTGTGCGCACAAACTGCACAGAGACAGGGTGAGTCAAAACAGGCCAGAAATTCTTCCTGAAGGCAGCGTTAGATAGGATGGGGTCAAAACCAGAGAGCCCCCACAGGTGGGGAGGCCACAAGATCCGTCTATCGGGTTGATCTGAGAAGCATAGGAAAGAGATGGACGTAGCATGGCCTCACTCTTGGCAGCTCTTGGGCATCCAGCTGAGGATTGCTAGATCCTCTTCCTCACAACAGCACTTCAAACAGCCCCACCACAGCCGCCCAGGCTGATGTCCCTTGCCTGCTGTGAACCCGTCCAGCACTTGAGCTGAGTCTTCTGCCAGCACTGCTCCATTCCTGCCCGAGAAATCCTGGAGCCTTTCATCCCCCTGCTCAGAAGAAGCCGTCATTTGGGAATGGGCATGGCACAGACCTGGCAATGAAAAGGCAGCAGTGTTGGAAAGCAAAGCACAGCCCATATCATTAGCTGCGATGGTTTGCATTCCAGATGAGCTTGTCTGGGAATTGTTACCTCTGCCAAGGGTGCCTCTGGTCCTGCGGCAATGAAGGGCAGGTATAAAAGCCATCCCAAATCCCTGCTCTCTCATCCCCTTCTCTTGCCTCCTTCTCCTTGGGAACAGGTGAGTCTGGATCCCCTTCTCCTCTTCTTCCAAAGTGAGATCTCCACTCAATGGACATCTCAGCTGATATTGGCTCTGTCCTGTGCTGGGGCTTGGAGCATCTTGTCATGGGAGAGAGAAGAGGGGAGAATGTCTGCTTAGAGAGAGGCTGGGATGTGGCTGTGGTGGCTTTTGGTTTATGCACTAGGAGAGAGCTTCCTTGGATCAGGCTGCTTTTTGTAGGGCCCATGTTGCTCCTGGCGCAGCTTCCAGCTCCCCACTTTATAGTGGCTGTGGTTCCTTTGGGACAGCATAACCAAGCTGCTCCTCACACCTGGCTGCGCTCTGCTTCCTCTCTGTCCTCTCTGCCAGGAGCACCTCCGACTTGGAGCCATGTCCTGCTACAACCAGTGCCTGCCCTGCCGGCCCTGCGGCCCGACCCCGCTGGCCAACAGCTGCAATGAGCCCTGTGTCAGGCAGTGCCAGAACTCCACCGTCGTTATCCAGCCCCCTGCTGTGGTGGTGACCCTGCCTGGACCCATCCTCAGCTCCTTCCCGCAGAACACCGTGGTGGGCTCCTCCACCTCCGCTGCTGTTGGCAGCATGCTCAGCTGTGATGGAGTGCCCATCACCTCTGGCTGCTGTGACCTCTTGGGCATTTCCAGACGCTACTCCAGCAGAAGGTGCCTTGCCTGAGAAACATGCTGGATCCTTGAGGAACTCAGAGCACGGTGCTGGGCAGAGGATCAATCTCCTAGATTTTGTTTTCAGGATTGCTGAATGCCTTTGCCTTTCTTTCCCTTTTCCTTGTTTGCTTTGTTTCCCCTGGGCTGCAATGTCTGCCCCACGGCCAGCCTGGTGGGGACCATGTGTCTCCTTTCCCCCTTTGTGGGACAGGCAGACAAACATCATGCAGGAAGGTCTCCACAGCCAAGGAGTGCAGACTCTCTCTTGCCCCTAGTGCTCTGCTGACCTCTCCTTGGGGTCACTTTGTTTCCCTCTTTGGACTCATTAAAGTTCTGCGGCATTCAAGCCTGGCCTCCATGTGGTCCTTTCATCTCTGGATGCTCCCCAGGCTGCCAAAGGAGAAAGGGGTTTCTCTGGGGTGGAGGGGGGTGAGGGCACAAGGAGACCCTTCCCCATTCAGAGAGGAGTGGGAGGGTGGGACACCCTGCAGTGGCTCCTCTTTTGGGCAGCATCCCTTGGAGCTGAGAAAGTCAGTCCTGGCTGCTCTGCTGCTGCTGAGCGTCAGTGCTGTGTCTGCCCACAAACGCCCAGAAAGGCAGGAGGCCCTGAAGACTCGGGAGACGCATGAGCTCTTGAAGAAGGGTCTTCCTTTTTCGAGGGCTGGAGCTGCGCTGGGGCGGTGGGTGTGGGGCTCTGGAGCATTATTTGCTTTGCAGAATGGCAGGAGTCATAATTGAGGCAACAGCCTTTTGCATGGCCCACAGCTGCTACTCCACCTTCCCCTTCTCTTCACTGTCCAGTCTAGGGGCCATGGCCAGCAGCCATGGGCAGGAGTGGCAGGGGCATTACAAAGAGTAGCCGCTGAATGTGATGAGGCTGGAAACTGGTGCTGAGGATGTGGGAGCAGAGGGCAGTCAGCACAGAAATGGGGGCAGTGAAACGATCCGCAAGGATGAGGGTACTGAGTGCCCTTCCCAAGGGAGCTTCAGGTGGGTGCAGAGCTCTTGACTGCTCCATTGGTCCCCCCAGAGAGTTTGTGCTCAGGAATCGGCTGCCATTCTGGTAGGGAGAGGATTTTTTGACATGTAATTCTCATCCCTTCTGATGGGTGGAAATGTCTCTTGGCAGCCACTGCAGTCTCATCTCCTATTGCCTGCCAGAAAATCCAGATGTCTTGCCAAAAGCATACAAGTGGAAGAACAGAAATTGCCACAGCACTGTCCTCTGCCAAGAGGGAACTGTGGCTAATGAAGCTTAGCTCTGAACCACTGCTATTCTACATGTGCTCTCACCGCTCATGTTTTTTTAAACTGCCGGTGGTGGGTTGACCTTGGCTGGCTGCCAGGTATCCACCAAGCTGCTCTCTCACTCCTCCTCCATCAGGAAGATAAGGGGAGAAACTATGATGAAAAGCTCATGGGTGAAGATAAGGATGCAGAGTTTCATAGCGCATTCATAAGGCTTCATCCCTGATGCTCCTTCCTCCTCATGCTCTTCCCCTGCTGTAGCATTGGGTCTCAGCCACAGGCTTACAGTCCTTCAGGAACTTCTTCAACGTGGCTCCTTCCCACAGCCTGCATTTCTTCAAGATGGTACCCAGGGGGTACAGTCCTTCAGGCACAGACTGCTCCAGCCAGGGACCCCATGGGCCAAAAGTCCCCCCTGAAAAGCTGCTCCAGCGTGGGCTCCTCTCCATCGGCTGCAAGTTCCTTCAGCACACATCCACCTGCTCCATCATGGGGTTCTCCATGGGCTGCAGTGTGCGTAGCTGCTCCACCATGGTCTTCCATAGGCTGCAGGGAGACCATTTGCATCAGCATAGTCTTCACCACAGGCTGTAAGGAATCTCTGTTCTGGCACCTGGAGCACCTCCTCCCCTTCCTTCCTCACTGATCTTGCTGTCTGCACAGTGGTTTCTCTCACATTTCCTCACTCCTCTCTCACAACAGCTGCACAGCATTTTTTACCTTTTCTTAACTCTGTTTTCCCAGAGGTGCCACCGGCTTCACTGCCTGGCTTAGCTTTGGTCAGCAGTGGGTCCCTCTTGGGGCCAGCTGGAAGTGGCTCTGCCTGACACATGGGCTGCTTCTGGTGTCCTCTCACAGAAGCCATTCCTGCAGGCCCCCCATGATGAGAACCTTGCCACAGAAACCCAATTCACTGCCTTTACTACGATGATGTTATGTGCAGAAACTGCTGTGCATACAAGAACTTCGGCCGCAAGCTAAACTCAGCCAGGCAGTGGTAAGAGAGGAGGCTGAGGGCATCTCCCCCTCCCTACAGGGAATTACAGCACCTGCACCTGCATGCAAAACACACAAGGAAAAAAGACCAGCACATCAGCTAAAGCCAGGAAAACAACATCAAAAAAGAGTACGTGAGTACTCACAGGGTGGCCAAATCATTTTGTTCAGCTGCTCTGTAAATTCATATTGCTTCTGCATTTCTTGGCCTTCTGAAGAGAGGATATTTACCCTACCGGGAGTCTAGAGACAGGGTCACTACTAGAGATCACTTCTGATGTCCCAGCCTCAACGTCCATAGCTTGCGGTGATTCTGGCTTGTCCGAGGCACACAAGATTTTTAATTTTTTTTTTTTTTTTCTTGTAAAATGGTCATTCAGGGGACCTACAGCAATAGGGATATTCTATAGTTTTGAAATTATCCTTCACTTGCAGACTTGGCACTTGGACATGTTCAACATCTGTAAAGGCCATGACAGCTTGGACTTGTTGTTTCTCTTTTGGTGGGAAACCAGCTGACTGATGCACTGTCAAACTCTGGAGCTCACTAAAGCTGATGGGGCTGGCCAACACCTTCTTTCTTGCCTTAACTGTAGGGTCTCAAGGACTTGCTTGACTCATCCCAAGAGACTGAGAGGGGATGTCTGATGCCCTCGTTCTCAGTGTTGTGCCTGCATGCTCATGGTCACATCCATGTTCATCTGGCTAAGCTCATGTGTGCATTCACATGTACGTGTGTGTGCCTGGGCTAATGCACATTGAAGCATGGCTGTGTACAAATAGTGTGCATGTTGTGTGTTTGGGCACACCTGCTCATGAGTATGTATGTGTTTTATGTATGTATCCTTCATGCAGGTGAGTATGGACATGTGTGACATTGATCTGCATGTGTGTAAGTGCGTGGGCACGGGTGTGTGTGGATACGTGCTCTTATGTATTATTTGTGTACAGAAGTGTGCATATGTATCTACGTAAATGTATGTGTGCAGGAGCATGTATGTGTAAGCCTGTGTGTTTGAGTGTCTGTGCACACACATTGGTATGAGAGGGTGACTGTGCCTCTGTCTGCACAGGGACTCCTTTGGAAACGCATACCCACACCTCCATGTGTGCACACGTATAAGTTGCTCTTTGGGTGCATGCAAACTCACATGTGTGGTTGTGCCCATGTGTGGGACCATGTGCATGCCTGTGAGTGTGCATAGCTCTGTGTGGGTATAGGTATGGATGTGTGTACAACCACAAGGCGGTGCATGTATGCATTCTTTTGGAGGAGCCTATGTGGGTGGGTGTGCAATTCCCTCCACTCACATTTGATGTCGTGAGTGATCTTATTTTGACATCAAGGGGCAAACTGGGAACTGTTGAAACAGTGATCTCTCACAGGCATCCCACTGAGGATGAGATGTGGTGACTGTTCAGGCTGCCCCATCACTGCTGAGCTGTTCCTGACAAAGGTAATCTGAGAAACACTGTGGGATAACAGACAGGAGAAGTGGCCTCCAGCAGCTGCCTAGTCCATCCCTGTGTTCAGAGAGGATCTCAATAGATCAAGTTACTCAGGGCTGAGTCCAGGCAAGTTCTGGGCACTTCCAATGACAGAGATCCTATAACCGCTCTGTGCAATGTACTCCAGAACTTGTGTCCGTGGGCCCTACTGTAATCCTAGTTTATCTCCAGAGTCTAGCTCAATCTTCTCTGTATCCTCCAGTGAAGTGGTAGTAGGCAGCAAGTATGTCTTCCCTCACTGCCTTTTCTCCAAGAAGAGCAGCCCAGCTCTCACATTCTCTCCTTGCACATCACAGATCTGGCTACCTGATCATCTTGGTGGCCTCCACAGGACTTGTGCCTGTTGATCAATATCCTTCCTGCATTGGGGACCCGCAAACTGGGTGCACTGCTCCAGCAATGGTCTCACAAGTCCCAAAGAGAGGAGCAAGATCACTTCCCTGGACTTGCTGGCTACACTCCAAGTAATACAGATCAGGGTGCAGCGTACTTTCCTTGCTGCAAGGGTACACTGCAGCTCATGCTGGGTGCCCACTAGGACCTCACATCTGTTTTTTCTGACCTGCTTCCTAGGCAGCCACCCCCCAGCCTGTACTGGTGCATGGTGTGGTTCATGCTTGCTCTTGTTGAACTTTTTGTGGTTTTGGTCAGCCCAATTCTCCAACCTGCCCAGATCCCTCTGACTAGCAGCCCATCTTTACGTTGTATTGACAGCTCCCCACAATTTGGGGCCCTCTGCAAACTTGCTGAGAGTGCACTCCTCCCCATCATTCAGGTCATTACATTAATGAAAACATTAAACACTATTGGTCCCAGTATTGACCCCTGAGGGTTCCCACTGTGGTTACTGGCTGCAGCTGGACTTTGTGCCACTGGTCACAGCTCCCTGAGCTCAGGAGGCCACCTCGTTTTCCAGCCCCCTTCTTGTCCATCTATCCAGCCGTATCTCACCACCTGGTTGGTGAGCAGGGTACTATAGGAGAGAGTCAAAAGTCTTGCTAAAATCAAAGCATGCCACACCCATTTCCTGGTGTCACTCCCCTCCTCACAGAAAGCAATGAAGTCAGGCAGGCATGTTTTTCCCTCCATAAACCCATGAGAGCTGCTCCCAGTGGCTTTATTGCCTTCATGAGTTCAGAGAAGGGTTCTGAGAGCTTCTTTCCAGGGACTGAGTGGAGACTGAACAGCCAGCTCCTTGAGCACCCTTGGATAGATCCCAGCTGGTGCCATGGGCTTATCTATGTCCAACTGGTAGTAAGAGCTGCTTAATTCCTTCTTCTACTCTGGGTGCTGCTTCATTCCCAGAGAGTCTGTGGGGAGGATCAGGGATGTGATGGGCCCGAGGAGAAGCCATGCCAGTAAAAAGCAAGGACAAATATCCATCGAGCACCTCAGTGTTTTCCCTATGCCATGTTCCTTTAGTTCAGTACGTGCTTGGTCCAAGGTTTCAGCCCCTGCCTGACACAGCATGAGGTTGATGGTCTGCACAGGTACAGCTGACATTGCCTTGGACACGAGGCAGGCCATGTCTCACACCGGAGAGCACTGACACTGCACTAGAAGCAGATCCCCTTGGGCATAGCCTGAATGAAGTTGGCAGGATTTCTCAGTCTTTCTTCCTGTCCATAAAGCAAACTCCAGACTTCTGAACTCCCACAATCTGGGGAGAGTTGTGTCCTGTCCTGGAGAAGCAGAGAGTAGGGACTGCCAGCCGTGCCAAAGCATTCCCAATATTGTTTACTCGGAATTAAACTAAGGATACAAACAGGTGTGAAGCAGTCCTTGTTGGGGCCTGGAGTCATCAGCAGCAAAGCGTGAGCTTTGGAGGAGTAGCAAAAGGAGGACTGATGCTACAGAAGGTTGTGTTTCAGTGCCTGTGCTGAGGACAATTCTCTGCTATTTGTGTTCTGGTTTTGTTCAGCTGCCCTAAGCTCCTTCTGACCCTGGGTGCTCTGTGGAGCTCATTGACAGGGCAGTGGAGAGTGCCGCGGCCATAAGCAGAACAGTCCCTCATGAAGAGGGACACACATGCACACATCAGCATGGAATCATGCACAAATTTTTGCACCCACAGGCATTGAGACAAACCCAGCTGCATGGAAGTGCACACAAGACAAGAACACCCATGGGAATGCAAAAAAATGTTGACTCTGCTGAAGACATCGGAGGAAATCCGTGGCAGGGCCAGAGCCTTCTGGGGAAGTACAAGGCCCCAGACATGGTGCCCACACCCCTCTCTCTGGTGCAGAAAAGGAGGAAGCAAACAGGCCAGCAGAATTGTCCTGAGAACATAGTTAGGCATGATAGGGTCAAAGCCAGGAGCCACTTCTTGTCAATTCTTTGTCCCCTGCCAGATTGCGGGGCTGCTTGTCATGGTGTGGTGACAGGCTGCTCCTCGTGCATCACCATCTTTTGCTTCCTCCCTGCCCTCTCTCCCAGAAGCACCTCTTGACCCAAGACCAGTGCCGCCCACGTCAGCTCTGCGGCCCGACCCCACTGGCCAACAGCTGCAATGAGCCCTGTGTCAGGCAGTGCCAGAACTCCACCGTCGTCATCCAGCCCCCTGCTGTGGTGGTGACCCTGCCCAGACCCATCCCACAGAACACCGTGGTGGGCTCCTCCACCTCCACTGCTTTTGGCAGCATGCTCAGCTGTGATGGAGTGCCCATCACCTCTGGCTGCTGTGACCTCTCCTGCATCACCAGACGCCTCCCCTGCTAAAGAAGCTGCCAGCGGCCTCGCATAACGACCCCCACAAACTCAGACCATGCTGCTGCACAGACAATCAAACTTCACGCCCTTGCTTTCAGACATGCTGGTCACCTCTGGCTTGCCCTGCAAGGGCAGACTGCAAGAGGCCAGCCTGGGTGCTCTGAAAACATGGCCAATGTCTGCCTTGCCTCTGTTCCACTCACCCTTTGTCCTTCTGTTCTTTGGTGCCTTGTGCTCCCCTCAAAGCCTGCTCTGAGGACCCCAGAAAGCAGCCTGGAGGCCCCTGCTAACCTGACTGCCTTTGCCAGGCAGGTCAGCAGATGCCCTGTGGGAACTCTGCCACAGGAAGAGGGGAACAGATTCTGGGCTGCTCCTGCTCCTCCCTGCACTGGGGGCCTCCACTTGCAGTCACCTCATTTCCTGCTTTAGACTCATTAAAACATTGCTGCTACAACCCTGCCCGTGTCCCTTAGGTGGTCTTTCCATCTGTACACTGCGTGCTGAGGGAGAAAGGCATTGCTGTGTGGGAGGAATTATGTGGGGGAACAGGGAAGCCATCAACCCTCCTCGAGGCATTGGAGGGTGGGACCCACTGCAGTGAGTCCTCTTTCCAGCCCTGCCTCTTGAACCTGAGGAAGACAAGTCCAGTTACTCCACAGCCAGTGGCCATCAGGCCTTGCCTTGCTGCGCCTCTGCTCACAAATACCCCCTTGGCCCTGGAGCACGGCATGTGCACAGGAATCCTGACAAGTGCTGTCCTCCAGAGAGGAACCATGGGCATGTGGGAGGTCGCAAGGAGGTCAGCAGTCCCCCAAGCTCTGGGGGAAGAGTGCTCCTCTGGCTTTGGCTGGAGCTGTGCTGGGCAAGGAGGCTCAGAAGACATTGCGGAAGGATGGCAGCAATTGGCAATGGGTACAGAGCCTCGGGGATGGCCCACCATCACTATTCCGCCTGTCCCTCTCCTCCATCTCCCAATTTAGGGGCCACGATCAGCACGCCAGGACATGGCCAGCAGGCCCAGCTTCCCCATGCAGCCCCCTCACCCTTCAGCACAGCCTCTGGCATGGCCCACCTGGTGCCTACATGAGTAGGGCTGAGGCCTTCACCAGTCAGGATTGGTATCAGCTACAGCAGGCCCCACACTGCAGTGCCCTGTCCCTGTGAAGCCAACACCCCCTTGGCTGAAGGCAGCCCCAGGACAGGGACTGGTGCCCAAACACACAACACTGCTCTGTGCTGCCTTGTCTTCCTCAAGCACAGCTTTCCTGAGGCCCAGGAACTCTACAGCCCCACACGTGCCACAACCCAACTGTGGTCCAGTGTCGACGCAGAAGTCACAGACAGTGCACACAATCAATGTGATCAAGCAAATGCCAATTTATTGTTGATACATCCCAGTTAATATAGCTCTTCTACTTCTTTATCATGCACAAGCTCTTTACTAATTGGTTAACTATGTCTGTCCATGCACTGTTAGTTACGATATGATTCGTTAAAGTCTCTTGTCCACACGCACGGTCCTCTCTGTCTGCGTCCTGCTTTGCTTTCTGATCTCAGTCACGTACACCAACTTTTCTTCTTCTTCTCAAGGTTGTTCTCATCATTTTCTGACTGCAGGTGGCTCCCACAATGTCCTTGAGGCTTACTGCTCACAAACATAACAAGTCCATTTGGTCTGGATTGTTCACTAAGTGTCCTTGATTCTTCAGATATCCCACAAATCCCCCTTTTTGTTTTTGAACAATCCAGACTCCATGTATAGCCTTCTTTATCATATCAGTTACACAGTGCAGTATTATAAGAATTAAAGTCAATACAAGCAAAACAGCTAAAATTAATACTAAAGCATGCATTAGTAAATCACACAGCCATTTCAGTGCTCCCCACCTAAATTATCCCAAAATGTGTCCCATGGATTCTTGTTAACTTGTAGCTTTCTCATGTTCCCTTGTAGTTGTTGTAACTTACTACGTATGGACTTAAAGTGATTGGACAGGTTAAAGCAACACATCCCTTCAATATCTTTCTCGGCGAGCAAAGGATGTTTGCCCTGTTGCATTTGTCCATATTAACCACATGTTTCTATGGTTCTTAATGCTTGTAACTCCCTCTATCTGTTCCATTTTCTATACCATTACCCATATACATATTAGCAATCCCATTTCTAAGCTCTTGAACCCCATGATGAGGTTGAGCAGTATCTGGCTGTCGGTCTTTCCATGCAAAAGGCATCCCGTGACAGCAGTCCAGCGAATATCTTTGCAGTCCGGACAGATGACCTGTATCCAAGAAACACAGCCGCAGTAATTCGGGCATCTGATGTAGTCCGTCATTCTCGGGATGTCGCAGCCAGGGCCGGATACATTTCGCTGGTACCCATCATGGTCCAGAATCTGTAATTATACAAGCATAACCTCGACCAGTCATTTTTACTTCTGCCGGGCCTTTCCATTCCCCAGTTTTTAAATCCCAGTACTGCACCTTCACCGAGTCACTTTTTTGTAGTCCAGATTGCAATGACATGTGGTGAATTACAATTGGAGGAGATTCGTGGTCTCCTGTCAACCTCAAATAATTTAGTACATAAAGTGCTTTTGCAAGCCTTTCAGAGGGTGCCAGTTCTCCCCCTTTTTGTTTTTGCAAAAGTGATTTTAAAGTGGCATGTGCACGCTCCATAATGGCCTGCCCTGTAGGGGAGTGGGGGATGCCGGTTACTCGGCGAATGCCCCACAGTTGGCAAAAGCGTTTAAACGTCTGTGAAGCATATGCAGGACCATTGTCAGTTTTGATTTCTTGAGGAGTTCCTAATGCGGCAATGGCAGCATGCATATGTTTTACAACATGTTTGGCTGTTTCCCCTGTTTGAGCAGTGGCCCACATCGCATGTGAATAAGTGTCAATGCTGACATGCACGTACTTCTGACGTCCAAATTCTGCAATATGGGTAACGTCCATTTGCCATAATTGTAAGGCCCCTAATCCCTGAGGGTTTACCCCAAGACCTAGACCAAATCCTGATTTTTGACAAGCAGGACATGATTGCACAATGCCTTGGGCATCTGACAGTTTTAAATTAAACTGCTTTGCCAACACTTTAGCAGATTGATGTAAAAAATCATGAGACAAACGGGCCTGTTCAAACAGGTTCACATTCTGATTTTTCCAAGCAGTAGCAACTAGCTTGTCTGCTACGTTGTTTCCTATAGACAAGCCTTGATCAAACTGATGTCTACGAATGTGTGTCACGAAATAGGGTCTCCTGCATTGGTTTAACAAAAACAATAGCTGCATCAATAACATATACAAAGTGTTATTTTTTAGGGTTTTGATCATGGCGTGTTCTAGGCGCAGTACTGTCCCCACCACATAGAGCGAGTCTGAAATTACATTTAGAGGTTCGTCAGGCCAGTGTTGAAAACCCCGTAACACTGCTCTCAGTACGAGTGTCTGCAAAGAGTCTGTGGTGTGACCCGTAAGAAGTTGATGAATCCACTGGTTGTTACTGTACCAAGCAATAGCAGCTCATTTAGACTTTCTTCCATCATCTGTAAATACCGTGAGTCCTTCCACTGGTACTCCTGACCTGCGAGGAGCTTCCTCAAAGTCTTGGTTTTGCAATAATGACAAAAACTTGGCTGATGGATAATTGTTAGTTATAGTACCTGGATATTCGGCTAGAGCAACTTGAACTGTCTGTGAGGTTGCTAAAAGCCAATCCAAATAATTCTGTGCTATAGGTACAAACAGCGTTGCGGGTTCTTGACCTGATAGCTCCAAAATCCTTCTCCTGCCTTTAATAATTATGTTAGCTAACAGTTCGACCCGTGTACAAACTGTGGTTTTGGGTTCATAAGATAAAAATACCCATTCCAAAATATTAATGTGCTGTTCGTCTACTTGCACTATGAGACCTAGTAAATGTTTTCGCTTGGGCGACGAATTAACAATCAAAAACTGCAAAGGCAAAATATTAATTTTTCTCTGTACAGTAGCTGTTAAAATTTTTTCTACAATCTGATCTAAGACTTTTTTCTGTTCCACTGATAGGCTTCGCCGTTCTTTGGCTTCAGTCGTGGTTCCTAACAGGGGCATTAAAGGGGCTAAATCATCATTAGTGATTCCACTAACGGATCTTACCCACTGTATGTCTCCCATCAATTTCTGAACATCTGACAGGGTCTTAATGTCTGAATTTATTTTTATTTTTTGTGGTCGCACAGTGCTTCCGGTAATTGTCCAGCCTAAATATTGCCATGGCCTCGATGCTGCACCTTTTCAGGGGCTATTTTAAGTCCTTTTGGCTCCAAGGTTTTTACTAGCTCTTGTAATGTTCTCTCCGTATCTATTTTCTCACCTGCAATCAATATGTCATCCATATAATGATAAACTAACAAAACCTGATGTTTTTGTCAAAATGACTGCAGAGCCCATGCTATAAAAGTCTGACACAATGTGGGAGAATTTTTCATGCCCTGGGGTAATACCACCCATTGATACCTTTTGGCAGGTTCTGTTTGTTGACTGCTGGTACTGTAAATGCAAATTTTTCTGCGTCTTCTGGATGCAAAGGAATAGTAAAAACCCAATCTTTTAAGTCAATGATAAGCAAATCCCAATTTTCAGGGATCATTACAGGGGAAGGTAATCCCGGCTGTAATGCCCCCGTGTCCTGCATGACAGCGTTCACTGCACGCAGATCGTGCAGTAGTTGCCATTTCCCTGATTTTTTGGGAATGGTAAAAATGCGGGTGTTCCAAGGGCTTGTAGAAGGCACGACATGACCTGCCTCTAATTGCTCGTTCACTAAGTCCTGTATGATTTGCAGCCTCTCCTGCTTTAGAGATATCAACGGCTTAACTGCTGCGCCCACAGCAGCAGCCACGACTGTAGCCTTTTCCTGTTCTAACATTCGCTCAGCAGCTTCCAGCAGCTGCCCTGTGTTATATCCCTTTGGCAACACACGAAGGGCCCTCTTAGTTTTCTCATTAGCATTATCAAAGGCAAGGATATCTAAGAACTTTCCTTTCATGTCTATGTCCAAATCAGGGTGAGCCATAATTGCAGCGTGCAGTCGATCAATAAATTTGCTATACAATTCTGTGGGACCTTGCTTTACCGCCATGAAGGCTGGTCTGGTTTTTTCATCATGCACGTTAGTAAGAGCTTTATAAGCTAACTCTTGGCTCAATTGTAACACTTCTGTAGCGAATTGTGCTTGCCAATCAGGTCGTATAAAGGGTCCCGCTCCCATCAGCATTTGAGCTTGCACGCCAAACAAGGGATCACACTGTTGTCCAGGTACTGCAGCTGCCTTATCACAAGCAGTCTGCCAATGTTGGAAGAACTGCAACTGCTGCGATGGTGGCAGTAGCATCTGGACAATCATTCTAGTGTCATAAGGAGTTAACAACTGTGAAGAAAAAATATGCTGCAACACAGACTGAGTGTAGGGTGATTTTAGCCCATACTGAGTAACTGCACTTTTAGCTTCTTTCAATATTTTCCAATCTAATGCTTGCCACACGCCTCTCCCGTTATTATCAACCACAACTGGAAATGCCATGGGCAAAAATTGTCCTTCTTTCATGGCATCTCGAATCACCCCTTTCCACGGCATTGTCGGATCCCCAACCCCTCCCGCCAACATCCCTTGCCCAAATACCGCCCCCGCTGGTGGTGGTGGCGGCAAAGGTGCAAAAGCACCGATCTCACCCGGTGCTCCATTTGGTACGAACGCGTTGGGCGCTGGCAGTCCCGGGCACGGCACGGGCGGGGGCGCTGACGGCTTTTCCGGGGGCGCCTCTAGGTGAGCCTCCAGAGTTTCCAGCTTTTCCAGCAACTCCTGTAACTGCGCGTCACCTGAGCCGATTGGACGCTCATCCTCTCTCTCACACCGTGACGTGGGGGGGAACGGGGGGGGGAAGGGGAAGGGAAGGGGGGGAGCCGGGCCGGGCCGGGGGCAGCCGCCGTTGCGCAGATCGGAGAGCGCGGGGGGCGAAAAAGGTGGTAATGGGGGGTAGAGTGAAACGGTCGGCGCCGGTGAAGAGGCTCGTGAGGCCGAGCCTACACTGGCGCAGTCTGGCGGGGTGGTGGAAAGTTTTCCGCAGCTTTTCTCTCTGGCGCCGGCACATCTGTGGTGGCGGGGGCTGTGGCTGCAGTCCCCGCTGGGACTCGGACCCTTCCCGCAGCGCGAGCCGGGGTTGCGGCAGGGATCATTGGACCCGAGAACAGCATGCTGGTGGCAGATCGCAACTCATCTGCCGGAGTCAAAGCCGCAGAAACAGACGCGACGGCTGAACGTTCGGCTTTCATGCTTTTCAATGTTTCATTAATCAGCCTCCACACGGTGGAGAACTTGCTCGCCTCCTTGGATCCCTTACTTATTTCTTCCCACAGCTCTATTTTTTCCCATGTTGAGACATCAAAAGCAGCTCCAACTGTAGGGATTAAGTCCTTTCCCTTTGCCCAAAGCAGCAAAGCCTTCAAGGTAGACGAGTCATAACTCAGTCCTCTCGTTGAGAGTATATACTGGAGGAGCTTAACCACTGCTGACTCCTCTTTTGTCAGTGTGGACCCCATCTCCTCCCCAGCCGCTTGCCTGATCAGGGTGAGATTCCCACTGTTTTGCGCTAGCGTCTTCCCGAGTGCCGGGGCAGCACTCACCTTTGGCCAGCTTCTGAACCCTCCGTCTTCGGTTCCGTCGGGATGTCCAACACCGATCCGGGGGTCCCTGTTCGGGCTCCACTTGTCAACGCAGAAGTCACGGACACTGCACACAATCAATGTGACCAAGCAAATGCCAATTTATTGTTGATACATCCCGGTTAATATAGCTCTTCTACTTCTTTATCATGCACAAGCTCTTTACTAA
The DNA here is from genome assembly GCA_023375905.1 of Nycticorax nycticorax. Classification (NCBI taxonomy): domain Eukaryota; kingdom Metazoa; phylum Chordata; class Aves; order Pelecaniformes; family Ardeidae; genus Nycticorax; species Nycticorax nycticorax. The sequence continues at coordinate 10,357 of JAKFQP010001114.1, read as the reverse complement.
TTGGTTAACTATGTCTGTCCACGCACTGTTAGTTACGATATGATGCGTTAAAGTCTCTTGTCCATGCGCACGGTCCTCTCCGTCTGTGTCCTGCTTTGCTTTCTGATCTCAGTCACGTACACCAACTTTTCTTCTTCTTCTCAAGGTTGTTCTCATCATTTTCTGACTGCAGGTGGCTCCCACAATGTCCTTGAGGCTTACTGCTCACAATCATAACAAGTCCATTTGGTCTGGATTGTTCACTAAGTGTCCTTGATTCTTCAGATATCCCACAGTCCAGAAAGTTGCTGTGTGAGAGGAGATGCCCCCAGCTCTGCAGAGACATGGCCCTGGCAGTGGGGTTTGATTCTGCACTCTGCAGGATCTGTGAGCTGCCCCAGAATGGCACAGGGCATGCACCAGCCCCACCAGAGAGCACCCGCTGGAGTGCCTTCCCCCAGGCACCAAGCTCCTTCAGCGTTCCCAGAGCCCTGGGGTGAAGTGGCCCTTGTGCTCTCTGCAGCACCGCTGCTCCCCACACACAGGCCAGGGTCTTCCCACATCTGCAGACTCTGGGACCTGGTGGTGTGGGGCTTTGCCCTCCCATGAACTCGCCACATGGCCAGCACCACAGGACCAGGACAAGGACAGAGTCATTCCTGCATGGACTGAGGATGGGGGGCACCTCTTCCACCAGGCTCTCTTCTGTGGGAGTCAGTGCTGAGTCAGGTGGTAACACAGGGACAATGAGCATCAGGACCAAGCCCACCTAGACCTCATGCAACCCTGGGTCCCAGCTCTGGCTTGGCCCCTGGCTCAGGGTCTCTATGAGAGCTCAGGCCTAGCACAGGCCTGCCCCAGCTCTGCCATAGTCTGCAGCACTTGCTGGATGGATCCTTCACTTGGGGCTCTTGGGAGTCCAGCCTTGGCCTGGGCCCCAGCCCCAGCTCTGACCCTGGGACTGAGACCTTCTACACAAAACAAATCATAACAAAACACATAACAAAAGTTGCCTACACTATGGAAATAACCAGTAGCTGCTTCTGGGGTAGAATTATCTCCTGTCTAAGATAGAAGTCTGAGATGGACCAGCTCACTTGTTTTTTTCACAGCAGAGCCCTACACCAGGGAAATATTTCAAGGTGCTCACGGATCAGCTGGCTCCCTGGGGCCCATGCTTCCCCAAGAGCAGTGAGGGTGGTGGTGAAGATGTAGCCTCATAACCAGCCTGGACAGCACTGGCAGCACTTTTCTTGCCAGATCAAAATGCAGTTTTTTAACTCATGTGGTACCCTCCAAACTGTGCTCTTTCCTGACAGCATCATGGTCTTTTTAAAACACAATGCCATGGACATTGCTTTCCAGAGGGAGCAGCTGCAGCATCCCCCCTCCATGGCCTGTGGACAACACTGTGTCTTTTTCCTATAACACCATGTCCAGGTTTGGGCTGGTTACCACCTGACTCAGCTCCCTCAGACAGGGCCAACACTTGGGATTATCAGCCTGTGGCACGCTCATCCTTCTCCACTTGCTGGCACCCGGACCTTGCTGCACCCACCCTGCTCCACCCAGCTGCTGCCCCCCAGGCCTCAAAAGCCCACAGCTTTTGGCTCTTTGCCCAGTTGCTGGCACCCAGCTCTCTCTCTCGCACCAGTCTCCCCAGTTCTCGGCACAGGCTGGTTAAGAAAGGACTTAAGAAGTCAGCAGTGGGAGGGATGGTGGAGGTCAGTGGGGCAGGTCCCCTCCTCCCCGCTCTCTTCCCCCCCCCCCCGCCCGGGGATGGGGGCTTTTGGCATGGTGATTGCTGGCTTTTGGCGCCTCATTTGGGCACCCTTTGTGCTTTGCCGTGCCCCCAGGCACCTTCCCCCCTCGGGAGGGGAAGGGGTGGGAGAGGCGGCACCCCTCGGCCTCAAGAGAGGGTCCCGCAGCCAGGGCGGCACCTCGGCTGGGAGAAGCTTCTGGCCCGTGACCAGTGATGGCCACAGCTCAGAGCCGACCCGGGGCATAAATGGGGCTCCGCCAGAGACCCCCTCTGCGTGGTCTCCTTGGGGTGCTGGGTCTGTGTGTGAAGCCTCTCCCCTTGGGTTGGGGCCCTGCCTGAGGAGGAACCGTCCTGAGGCTGAGTGCCCTCACCTCCTGCTGGTGGGTGATTTCTTCTGGAGAGAGATCCCGGAGGGAGCCCTTCTTGTCCTCCCTGGGGGAGCGATTGTACCTTCGGGGTACCCAGGAGAGGGAGAGAGTTTCCCCCTTTACGAGGGAGTGTGTGCACACTTTGGACCCTCCTTCTTGTGTGTAGAGATGTGTCAGAATAATCCCTCACTGACAACCCGAACCTGTCCTGTGTTAAATGGTATCCAAGGGCTGACTGGTTTCACCTGACCCCTGTTTCGCCCTGGGTTTTGTGGTAGTTTGGGCCGTTGTGTGACAGAAAGTTGTTGAACCTCATCCTTGGTCTGGGTGAGTTTCAGTGCACCTCCATGGCAACCAGGCACAGGGCTCATCCCAACAAGTGCCCTGACTGGCCCCCCCTCACATGCAACTGCCCCCTGCTTCCCTTCTTCCTCTCTCTTGCCTCCCCTTCCTCCTCCCCAGCCCCCTCTTTCCCCACACCTTTCCCCCTGCCCCTAAGCATTCCTTAAGGAGGGGTGCCCAGGCCTGCAGAAGTCACCACCACCACCCAGCATCTTCACCTGCAGCTCATCACTGCTTCTCACTGACAAAGCTCAGCCTCACCCACCTCAAAGCTGCCCCTGCACTCTCCTAATGGCCCATCAGTTAGAGGCTGAAGGGCTCTGCTCTTCCTCATCACTTACTCAAAGCACACAGTGACACCAATCACTCTTGAGCACTTTCCCTTTTCTTTCTCACCCCTTTGCCAAGGGAAAGGGACTGGATCTGACAGCCCTAGGGAACCAGCCCCTCTCACCTTCCACATACCCTGGCAGTGGCCTCTGTGGAACTTGCTCGGCTCTGTGAGTTCCTCCAGATGCTGAAAGGCCCCCAGAGAAAAACGGGGTCTCTTGAGTCAAGGCTCTGGGGAGAAACCCCATGTTGAGCTCAGCCTTTGCAGTGTCTTCCTGCAACACCCGCAGCACTGCTAAGTCATGGCATCCACTTTTCTGCATACCTGAGAAGTGAGGAACATGAAGGAGAAGGGAAATATTGGCCACATGAGAGATCAGTTTCAGATGTAATGTGGGTCTAAACCCACACTCGGGCCATGTGAGATGTCATTCTGGAAGGAGTTTGTTTGTGCCCCCATATTCCAACATATTTATTGTTTGCTCTCTCAGATGGCCTGCTTTTGGCACAGGACCCTGAAACCTCGCTCAGAGGTGTTTGTGTACAGCTGAGCATGAGGACAGAGCTGTGTTCCACCTCCGGGTGCGATCCAAACCTTATGGTTCTTACCCCATCCAGGTGGGAAGGGGGCTTCTCATCCACCTTCCAGTACCCCACAGAGAGACTTTGCTCCAGGGGCCTCCCTCTCTTGGCCTCCTTCCCTTTCCCTCTGGCCCATCTCTCCTCTGGACATATTCCCCGACCCCTCTCTTCCACAAAGCCTCAACTGTTTTGTCACCTCAGCAGGCCTCACTCATGGCCTACTGAGCTGACGGCCCTCCATTAATGAGAGCGTGTTGGCCTGCCACCATGGCTGCTTTTGTCAGCTTCCCCCACAGCTGCCTCTCCAGGGCCACGTCTTTGCTTTCCAAAGCAGACTTAGCAGCACAAGAGATGTGTGCACAGAGGGACAAACTGGATGCCAAGAATGCAGCCCCCAGCAGTTTTGTGCTGGGCAGAGAACCCAGAGGGACCCAGGGACATGGGGACTGTACCCAGCCAAGCCCTGGTGAGTCCCCAGAGCTGGAGGAGAGACCTGAAAAGCAGGGGAACAGCTCAAGGGGTTGAACAGGGAATCTTGTCCAGTGCCTGGCTGATGGCTCTTGCTCACATATTGAAGCTTTCACTGATCCCCAGATGCAGGCGTAGGATGACCTTTTCCTTCCTTGGGCTTCTAGAGCTAGGAAGTAAAGACTCATAGAATCATAGAATCCTGGGTTGGAAGAGACCTCAGGGATCATCTGGCCCAGCCTTTCTAGGTAAGAGCACACTCTAGACAAGATGGCCCAGCACCCTGTCCAGCTGAGTCTTGAAAGTGTCCAATGTGACGCAGTCAACCACTTCCCTGGGGAGATTATTCCAATGGGTGACTGTTCTCATGGCGAAAAATTTCCCTCTCATCTCCAGTTGGAATCTTCCCAAGAGCAACTTGTGTTCATTCCACCTTGTCCTCTCTGTGGGACTCCTTGTAAGGAGGGAGTCTCCGTCTTCCTTATACCTACCCCTTAGGTACTGGTACGTGGTGATGAGATCCCCTCTAAGCCTCCTTTTCTCAAGGCTGAACAAACCCACCTCTCTCAGCTCATCCTCATATAGCTAAGAGGCTTCCAGGCCCTTGGATCATCTTGGTGGCCCTGCTCTGGACCCCCTCAAGCTTGCCCATATCTTTTTTGTATAGCAGGGACCAGAGCTGTGCACAGGATTCCAGGTGTGGCCTGACAAGCACTGAGTTGAGTGGGATGATGACTTCTTAATCTCTGCTGGTGATGCCCTTGTTGATGCAACCCAGCATCCTATCGGCCTTCTCGGCCGCAGCAGCACACTGCTCACTCCTATGGAGCTTCCTGTCCACCAGCACCCCCAGGTCCCTTCCCACAGAGCTGCTCTCCAGCAGAGTGGATCCTTGTCTGTGCTGCATTCCTCAATTGTGTTTTCGCAGGTGCAAGACCTTACACTTGTCTGTGTTGAACTTCATAAAGTTCTTGTTAGCCCACTCTTCCAGCCTATCCAGATCTTCCTGCAGGGTGGCTCTCCCTTCCGGGCCGTCTCCTTCCCCACTCAATTTGGTGTCTTCTGCAAACTTCATCAGGCTACACTTGATCCCGTTCTCCAGGTCACTTATGAAGATATTGTATAATGTTGTGCCCAATATCGATCCCTGAGGAACCCCACTTGTGACAGGTTGCCAGTTTGACAAAGACCTCTTTACCACCACCCTTTGGGTGCAGCTGCCAGCTAATTCCCCACCCACTGCACTGACCACTTGTCCAGGCCATAACACATCCATTTCTCCAGGAGGAGGCCATGGGAAACCGTATCAAAAGCCTTGGAGAAGTCTAGGAGAGCGCTGGCAGTGTTTGGCTTGAGAAAGAGAAGGCAATGTCTGTAAGGAGCTGGTAGGAGGGAATGAGGAAGAGAGCCTGAGGAGTGAGGGCTGCTTGGGACTGCACAGCTCTGCACGAGGAGGCTCTGTAGGGAGACTGCTTCAAGTTGTTCAAGTGCTCAGGCCAAGGAGAGGCACCGCACTGCAACCCTTACTGTGGGCCAGGTTTGCAAGGACCAAAGGGAGCTTGTTCAGCACCGGGAGGCTCCTGTTTGTGCAGCCAGGCCACAGCTGGGCTTTTGCCGGCCCTCCAGGTCAGAAAGGGCTTGAGCCTCCTCTCAGGCAGACCTACCCTGGGGTAGAAGCGCTGCCTCTCGGCTCCAGGTCTCATTGCCAAAGGGGCCTGGGGGACCTGAAAATTCCTGTAGGAGCCTGAAGGAAGAGGCCAAGCAGTCCGCTGTCGCTGCCAGGCAACAGCAGGCTGCAGGCTGTTTTCCTTCTTTTTGCTCCTCCTGGAGATCAGCCCAACCTGCCCCCAGCAAGGCAGGAGTGTCCATGGGGAACTTCTCCTGCCCAGCCAGAGACAGGGGATGGCACCCAACACTCTCGGGGATGGAGACAGGCCCTTGGCAGCCACCCATGTGCTCCTTGCCCCTCGGTAGTGCCTGAAAGGAGGTAGGAACAGCAACAGCCTTGTTTGTCCACCTGCCAGTATTTCCCTGGAAACAGAGTTATGAAGCCCAGCTGTGACAGGCAGCAGGGCTCATCTGGGCCTCTCTGGGCCTCTGAAGCCTCTGACCTTGGCCTTGGGTGCTGTGTCAGCTGCTTGAGCCACACCGAGTTCCCCAGGGACTGGCTGGAGCCCACGGTCTCTTCCTGGAGGCCTCCTGCCAGCTCTCACTCACCTCAGACCTCCAGCCCCTGTGGGCAACTTTGCAACTCCCTGTCTGACTCGCTCATCCAGCAGGAACCTGGCATCCCTGGAGGCTGCGCTCCGTGTGTCCAGCCCCAGCTTCTACCCTGCCTCCTGGGCCTCAGCGCCAAAGGGTCTGAATCCTGTCAAACACACTTGTGGCCTCCACCTGGAGCCATTGTGGGCAACACTGGAAGGTGCCTGTGACCTCGACATCCCCTTCGGCTGGCGGCATGGAGCTTGTCCTCCTGACTCCGTGGGATGCCTTTGGACGTGGAGCAGGGTTTGAAAGCTCCGGGAAGGCCTGGAGCTGAAGGACGCACTTCTACATTGTATAGGCGAGCTTTTACAAAGTACCGAGATGTGAACCCAGCCCCTTTCTGCTTGGTCTTTCCCAGGTCAAGTTTTGCCTTAGGAACTGGGGAGCGGAGCGGCTGTGTCTGCAGAGCAGACGAAAGCCCCTGCTCAGGGTTGCCTTGGCTGTGCTGGGGGGGGGAGGGAAGTGAGGAGCCCGAGCAGGGGCCCTGGCTGTTGCAGGCCAGCAGGGGCCGGTGGGTGCGGCAGGAGCGAGGGCTGCCCGGCTGCCCGTGGGCAGGAGGAGCTCTGCTGCCCGCCTCCCTGGGCACAGCAGAAAGGCGCTGTCCCTGGCCGGGAGCCAGCCACGGGTGTTTGTCTGCTTCCCGGTGGAAGTGCGGGGGGGCCGGGCCCCAGGGCCGGGGCGGGGCGGGGCGGGGCGAGGCGGCCCCGGCGGGCGGAGCCGCAGCGCCCCCTGGCGGGCCCGGCCGGGGCTGTCCCCCCGACCCCGACCCCCCCGCCCGGCCCCGCCCGCGCCGGTTCCTGCCCGGCCGCAGCCCCGGCTCCTCTCCCCGTGTCTCCCACGGCGCAGTAATACACGGCCGCGTCCCCGCGCCGGGGCCGGGCGAGCCACAGGGCGCTGGACCGGCGGTCTGCCGCCACCCACAGCCGCCCCGGCGGGGAACCCAGATCTTTGGGCTCTTTGAGAGTCAAGGCGAGGAACGCGGGGCCTCGGCCCGGGAGCTGACGGTACCAGGAGATGTAGTCAGTGATTTTTATGTTGGGGTGTGAACAGTTGATGGTGATGCCGGTGCCCTCGGAGGTCTCTGCCGTCGGCTCCTGCTGCACCTGGGCTCTGCCCGCAGCCACTGAAAGGAGAAGGGATGATCACCAAAGATCGCCCAGCTCCGATGGCTCTTTTCCCAGAGAAATCATTAGGAAGAGCATTAGCGAGACAGAGTTGGACCGGATGGAGTGAAGATGGGTTCAACTGGGATGGAGAGTGATCCCGGTGCGGGTGTGTGGAGCGAGGGGAGAAGGCTGGGAGGGAATTTGCAATGGATGCATGCAGAGGTGGAATGAAAGTCAGGTGCATGGCTGGATGGAGGGAGAGAGGGAGAGGGGACAGGGAGAGGGGCTGGTAGAGTGCAGGAGAGAGGGCTCGGTTGCGGGCAGGCAGAGCTGCTGGATGCCCAGGGGAAGGAGAGGTTGCAGGCAGAAGGGGGCATCCAGGCAAGCAGGCTGGTGCGGAGACAGCTGGGGGAGAAATGGGGAAAGTAGGAAGAGGGGAGCGGGAGAGTTTGGAACGGGGGGCGAGAGGCGTCGGAGAGGCAGGGAGGGGGAAGGAGCCGTGGAGGAAGGCGAGGGCAGAGCTGGTGCTGGGCTGGCCGGGGCAGAGCCCGGGCCCAGCCCCGGCCCCCAGGCGGCCCCGCCAGCCCCGCGCACCCAGGAGCACCGCGGCCAGCCCCGCCAGCCCCGCGGCCCGGCCCCGCCGCATCCCGCCGCTCCGCCGGCCGCGCCTCGCTGCCCGCCGCCAGCCCCGGCTCTGGGCTCCGGCCGCGGCGCCTCCTCTCCGCCGCCTCCGCTCCTCGCCGCCGCCGCCAGCTCCGCCCCGGGGCTGAGCCCTGCGCCGGCGCCCCTCGGGCTCTCGCCCGGGCTGAGCGGGCTCAGGGGCTCTGCGCGGCCACAAGGTTCTCTCCGGGGACAGGGGCTCTCCCCGGCCCCAGCCAGAAGAAGCCTGCACAGCGCCAGCTCCAGGCGGGGCAGCAGCAGGGCCCCGCCCCGGGACCTGGACCAGCTTCCCAGAGCTGCCTCTCAGCAGAGGGGCCTCCTCTTGCCTGCACCAGAGTCTGCCCCCACCTCTTCTGCCTCCTCTCGACAAGGACTTGTAGAAAGCAAGAAGCTCTCCCGGAGCGTCCCCTGCTCCAAGAGGAGCAGGCCCACTTCTCTCTGACTCTCCTTGCCTTGCCACCTTGGTGGCCTTTGCTGCTCTCGCTTCAGGATGGCGATAGCCACCTTGGACAGGGCAACCCCAGCCTGGACGCACTACTCCAGATGTGCTCTGCCAAGGCCCAGAGGGGCAGGGGCACTTGCCTGGACCTGCTCCCTGGCGCTCATCTCACCGAGGTCGTTCTAGGGAAGGGGGGAAGCCCTCGACTGCCCGGCTTCCAAGCTGGACCTGAGCCCAGGCAGACAAACATTCAGGAGGGGAGATGGGCTGAAAAGCTTTTCAGAATGCGCACAGCCCTTGTTGGAAAAAATGTCTCTTTGGGACGGCCCCGTGGGACATCAGCAGGCTTTGTGGGGTGCGGTCTGAAACCCAGTGTCCCTTCCCTCCCAGGGGCAGTTGCTGGGCACTCAGACCTGGGTTCCAGTGCAGGGCATGAAGGTCCTTGTGGGCTGACGTCCAAGGCAGTCATCAGCTCTTTGCCTTTCCCATGCAAGCCACAGAGTCTGGCCTTCCCCTCACAGCACAGCGACGTCAGGCTCCGTGTTCCTTTTGTTCAGTCCCTGCTTGTGACAAGGCCTCAGCCCCTGCCTGACACAGCACCAGGTCGAGGGGCTGCGCAAGCCCATCTGGCATTGACATGGAGATGAGAGGGGGCTGTGTCCCACCCCAGACCCCACCGACCCTGCACTGGAAGCAGATGCTCTCAGGGGTGGCCAGCACAAGGTGGGCAGGACTCCTCAGGCTTTCTTCTGGCCCCTCAAGCAGAGCCCATCGTTGTGAACTCTCCAGCCCTGGGGAGAGCAGCTGTGTCCTGGCCTGGAGAGGCAGGGAGGGGGCACTGCCCGCCATGCTGAGGCACTCCCAAGATTGTCACACTGCATCCAGCTGAGGACCCAAAGTGGAGTGAAACCATCTCTGCTGTGGCCGGCACTGGGCAGCAGCAGAGCCTGAGCTTTGGAGGGGCAGAGCTCAGGAGTGCTGAGGGAGGCAGGAGCTGCATTTCAGGGCCTCTTCCCTGGGCAGATCTCTTGCAGGCTGGTGCCACCACCACTCAGCTGCGCTCAGGCTCCTTCTGAGCCGGGGAACCTGCTGATCTGTGGAGCTCCTAGAGTGAGCAGTGGGGAGCATCCCTGCCATAAGCAGCCCATTCCCTCTCGATGAGTGGCATCCAAGGACACATACACGGACAGGCTCATACACACCTGCATGGCATCACGCAAAAATTTGTGCTCCCATGTGCATTTCCACAAACACAGCTGCACACAAGACAGGAACACAGGTAGGAACACAGACTCTGCTGAGGATAGGAGGGGACATCTGCAGCAGGGCTAGAGCTGCTCCTTGTCCGGGGAAGGACAAGGCCCCAGGCGTGCCCATGGCATTATTTTTGTCATCAGAGTCTGCACAGAGATGGGACGAGTCAAAACAGGACAAAAATTTTTCCTGAGGGCAGTGTCAAAAACCATGATGGGGCCGAAACCTAGTAGCACAATGCACACACCTAGGGAGGCAACAAGAACTGACCATCAGGGTGAGCTGAGGAGGAAGATTCAGACAAGCACATAGCACATCCTCATGCACAGTAGCCCATGGCGTCCAGCTGAGGATGGCTGGAGATTCTTCCTCAGAACAGCCCCACCAGAGTCACCCAGGCTGATGTCCCTTGCCTGCCGTGAACCCGTCCAGCACTTGAGCTGAGTCTTCTGCCAGCACTGCTCCATTCCTGCCCGAGAAATCATGGAGCCTTTCATCCCCCTGCTCAGACGACGCCGTCGTTTGGGAATGGGCACGGCACAAAGCTGGCAATGAAAAGGCAGCAGTGTTGGAAAGCAAAGCACAGCCCATATCATCAGCTGCGATGGTTTGCATTCCAGATGAGCTTGTCTGGGAATTGTTACCTCTGCCAAGGGTGCCTCTGGTCCTGCGGCAATGAAGGGCGGGTATAAAAGCCAGCCCCAGTCCCTGCTCTCTCATCCCCTTCTCTTGCCTCCTTCTCCTTGGGAACCAGGTGAGTCTGGAGCCCCTTCTCCTTCCCTTCCAAAGTGAGATCTCTCTT
>JAKFQP010001113.1:30152-49016 GCA_023375905.1 Nycticorax nycticorax | reverse complement strand
CTGAGCCCCAGGCTCTGTGGGGCTTTTGGTAGGGTAGGCTCTAGGGCTGAGGCACGGGTCCAGCTTTTGGCTGGGGCTGCTTTGGTGTGGGAGAAATCCCTGGACGTTGGCAATTTTGGGTCCCGGGAAGGAGCCGGGTCTCTTGCTTAAGTGAGTGCGAACAGAGCCCCAGGGTTTGTGGGGCTCTTTAACAGCGCCTAAAAGGCAGTGAGGTCCAGTAGGAGTCTTTACTCCTATCCTCTTTGACCTGAGAGAAATCCGTGGACGTATACACTTTGGGAGCTTGGATCAAGCTAAATTTTTGCAGATGTTGCCCTTCAACATCAGGACTTGAAGAGGGCAAGAGAAGGGCAGATCGCAGGGTTTGTGGGTCTTTTCAAGGGTGCATAGGACAGTGAGGACCAGCAAGAGCTTTTGCACCTGTCCCCTTTGTATTGGAGAAAGCGGTGATCATTTGTTTTTTCTGAGCCCGGCTCAGACTGAATTTTGGCTTAGGTTGATTTCGAACGTCGGGCCTTGAAGAGGGCAAGAGAAGGGCAGACCCCAGGTTTTGAGGGTCTTTTGAAGGGCGCATAAGGACACTGAAGACCAGCAAGACCTTTCGCTCTTATAGCCTTTGATGTGGGAGAAATTGACAAATGTTTGCACTTTCAGGATTCAGGTTGGGCTAAAATTTGGCTGATGTGAATCTCAAACGTTGGGACTCGAAGAGGGCAAGAGAAGTGCAGAGCCCCAGGTTTTGAGGGGCTTTTAAAGGGTGCCTAAAATACAATGAGGTCCACTAGGAGCCTTCACTCCTATCCCCTTTGACATGAGAGAAATCCGTGTACGTATACACTTTGGGAGTTTGGATCAGGCTAAATTTTGGCAGATTTTGACCTTGAACATCAGGATTTGAAGAGGGCAAGAGATCTGCAAAGCCCCAGGGTTTGTGAGGATTTTGAAAGGGCGACTAAAGGGCAGTGTGGACGAGCAAGAGCTTTTGCTCCTATCCCCTTTGATGAGAGAGAAATCTGCGGACGTATACACTTTGGGAGTATGGCTCAGGGGAAAATACTTGGCTGAGGTTGACATCGAACGTCGGGCGTTGAAGAGGGCAAGAGAAGCGCAGAGCCCCAGGGTTTGTGGGGCTTTTGAAGAGACCGAAAGTACAGTGAGGACCGGTAAGAGCTTTTGCTCCTATCCCCTTTGATGTTGGAGAAAGCGGTGGTCATTGGCATTTTCTGAGCCCAGCTGAGACTGAATTTTGGCTGAGTTTGAGTTCGAACGTCGGGCCTTGAAGAAGGCAAGAGAAGCGCAGAGTCCCAGGTTTGTGGGGCTTTTGAAGGGTGCCTAAAAGACAGTGAGGTCCAGTAGGAACCTTCACTCCTATCCCCTTTGACGTGAGAGAAATCCGTGGACGTGTACACTTTGGGAGCGCGGATCGGGTTAAATTTTGGCAGATGTTGACCTTGAATATCAGGATTTAAGAGGGCAATAGAAGTGCAAAGCCCCGGGTTTGTGGGGCTTTTGAAGGGCACCGAAAGGACAGTGAGGACCAGCAAGTGCTTTCGCTCCTATCCCCTTTGACGAGAGACAAATCGGCAGATGTATACACTTGGGAGGTCGGCTCAGGCAAAAATTTTTGGCTGAGGTTGACGTCAAATGTCGGGCACTGAAGAGGGCAAGAGAAGCGCAGACCCCAGGTTTTCTGGGGCTTTTGAAGGGCACATAGGTCAGTGATGACTGGTAAGACCTTTTGCTCCTATCCCCCTTGATGTGGCAGAAATCGGCGGGACATTTGCACTTTGGGAGCTCTGCTCGGGCTAAATTTTGACTCTTGTTAATCTCAGAAATTTTGGCAGACGTTGACCTTGAATATCAGGATTTAGGTGGGCAATAGAAGTGCAAAGCCCAGGGTTTGTGGGGCTTTTGAAGGACGCATAGGACAGTGAGGACCGGTAAGAGCTTTTGCTCCTATCCCCTTTGACATGAGAGTAATCCGTGGACGTATACACTTTGGGAGTATGGCTCAGGCAAAATTTTTGGCTGAGGTTGACGTTGAACGTCAGGACTTGAAGGGGGCAAGAGAAGCGCAGAGCCCCAGGGTTTGTGGGGCTTTTGAAGGGCGCATAGGACAGTGAGGACTGGTAAGACCTTTTGCTCCTATCCCCTTTGACGTGGGAGAAATCCGTGGACGTATACACTTTGGGAGCACGGATAGGGCTAAATTTTGGCAGACCTTGACCTTGGTTATCAGGATTTAAGAGGGCAATAGAAGTGCAAAGCCCAGGGTTTGTGGGGCTTTTGAAGGGTGCCAAAAGGACGGTGAGGATCAGCAAGAGCTTTTGCTCCTATCCCTTTTGATGTGAGTGAAATCCGTGGACGTATACACTTTGGGAGTATGGCTCAGGCAAAATTTTTGGCTGAGGTTGACGTTGAACGTCAGGACTTGAAGGGGGCAAGAGAAGCGCAGAGCCCCAGGGTTTGTGGGGCTTTTGAAGGGTGCATAGGACAGTGAGGACCGGTAAGAGATTTTGCTCCTATCCCCTTTGACGTGAGAGAAATCCGTGGATGTATACACTTTGGGAGTATGGCTCAGATGAACATTTTTGGCGGTGGTTGACGTTGAACGTCAGGCCTTGAAGGGGGCAAGAGAAGCGCAGAGCCCCAGGGTTTGTAGGGCTTTTGAAGGGTGCCTAAAAGACATTGAGGACCAGCAAGAGCATTCGCTCTTATATCCTTTGATGTGGGAGAATCCGCGGTCGTTTGCACTTTGGGAGCTCTGTTCACACTAATAGTTGGCTGAGTTTGAGTTCGAATGTCGGGGCTTGAAGAGGGCAAGAGAAGCGCAGAGCCCCAGGGTTTGTGGGGCTTTTGAAGGGCACCTAGAAGGCTGTGAGGACCAGAAGAGCATTTGCTCTTATACCCTTTGATGTGGGAGAAATCAGTGGACATACACACTTTGGGAGCTCAGCTTGGGCTGTATTTTGTGTGAGGTTGACGTTGAACATCAGGACTTGAAGAAGACAAGAGAAGTGCAGAGCCCCAGTGTTTGTGGGGCTTTTGAAGGGCACCTAATAGACACTGAGGACCAGCAAGAGCATTCACTCTTATATCCTTTGATGTGGGAGAAATCGGCGGTCTTTTGGATTTTCGGAGGTCAGAACAGGCAAAAAATTTGGCAGAGTTTGACATCGAATATCAGGACTTGAAGCGATCAAGAGAAGCGCAGAGCCCCAGGGTTTGTGGGGCTTTTGAAGGGCGCCTAGAGGGCTGTGAGGACAAGAAGAGCATTTGCTCTTAAGCTGTTTGACGTGGGAGAAATCGGTGGACATATAGGATTTGTGAGCTCGGCTTGGGCTGTATTTTGGGTAAGGTTGACGTTTAACGTCAGGACTTGAAGGGGGCTAGAGAAGCGCAGAGCCCCAGGGTTTGTGGGGCTTTTGAAGGGTGCCTAATGGACACTGAGGACCATCAAGACCATTTGCTCTTCTACCTTTAATGTGGGAGAAATCAGTAGACATATACACTTTGGGAGCTTGGCGCAGTTTAAAATTTGGCTGGAGGTTCATGTCGAACGTCAGGACTTGAAGAGGGCAAGACAAGCGCAGAGCCCCAGGGTTTGTGGGGTTTTTGAAGTGCACCTAAACGACACTGAGGACCAGCAAGAGCATTTGCTATTATATCCTTTGATGTGGGAGAAATCGCCAGCCATTTGGATTTTGGGGGGTCAGAACAGGCGAAAAAATTGGCAGAGTTTAACATTGATCATCACAACTTGAAAAGGGCAATAGAAGCTCAGAGCCCCAGGGTTTGTGGGGGTTTTGAAGAATGCCTAAAAGACACTGAGGACTAGCAAGAGCATTCGCTCTTATATCCTTTGATGTGGGAGAATCCGCGGTCGTTTGCACTTTGGGAGCTCTGTTCACACTAATAGTTGGCTGAGTTTGAGTTTGAATGTTGGGATTTGAAGAGGGTAATAGAAGCGCAGAGCCCCAGGGTTTGTGGGGCTTTTGAAGGGTGCCTAGAGGGGCTGTGAGGACAAGAAGATCGTTCACTCTTATCCCCTTTGACGTGGGAGAAATCGGTGGACATACACACTTTGGGAGCTCGGTTTGGGCTGGATTTTGGGTGAGGTTGACGTTGAACATCAGGACTTGAAGAGGGCAAGAGAAGTGCAGAGCCCCAGGGGTTGTGGGGTTTTTAAAGTGCACCTAAAGGACAGTGAGGACCACCAAGAGCATTTGCTATTATATCCTTTGACGTGGTAGGAAGCAGTAGACATATACACTTTGGGAGCTCGGCTTGGGCTATATTTTGGGTGAGGTTGACGTTGAACATCAGGACTTGAAGAAGACAAGAGAAGCGCAGAGCCCCAGGGTTTGTGGGGCTTTTGAAGGGCACCTAATGGACACTGAGGACCAGCAAGAGCATTCGCTCTTATACCCTTTGATGTGGGAGAATCCGCGGTCGTTTGCACTTTGGGAGCTCTGTTCACACTAATAGTTGGCTGAGTTTGAGTTCGAATGTCAGGGCTTGAAGAGGGCAAGAGAAGTGCAGAGCCCCAGGGTTTGTGGGGCTTTGAAGGGCAACTAGAGGGCTGTGAGGACAGGAAGATCGTTCACTCTTATCCCCTTTGTTGTGGGAGAAATCGGTGGACATATACACTTTGGGAGCTCGGTTTGGGCTGTGTTTTGGCTGAGTTTAACATCGATAATATGACTTGAAAAGGGCAATAGAAGCTCAGAGCCCCAGGCTTTGTGGGGGGTTTGAAGGGTGCCTAAAAGACACTGAGGACTAGCAAGAGCATTCGCTCTTATATCCTTTGATGTGGGAGAATCGGTGGTCGTTTGCACTTTGGGAGCTCTGTTCACACTAATAGTTGGCTGAGTTTGAGTTCGAATGTCGGGATTTGAAGAGGGCAAAAGAATCGCAGAGCCCCAGGGTTTGTGGGGCTTTTGAAGGGCACCTAATGGACACTGAGGACTAGCAAGAGCATTCGCTCTTATACCTTTAATGTGGGAGAATCTGCAGTCGTTTGCAATTTGGGGGGTCAGAACAGACGAAAATTTTGGCAGAGTTTGATGTCGAATATCAGGACTTGAATAGGTCAAGAGTAGCGCAGAGCCCCAGGGTTTGTGGGGTTTCTTAAGGGCGCCTAGAGGGCTGTGAGGACAAGAAGAGCATTTGCTCTTATCCCCTTTGACTTTGGAGAAATTGGTAGACGTATACGATTTGGGAGCTCGGCTAGGTCTGTATGTTGGGTGAGGTTGACGTCGAACATCGGGACTTGAAGAGGGCAAGAGAAGCGCAGAGCCCCAGGGTTTGTGGGGGTTTAGAAGGGCACCTAATGGACACTGAGGACCAGCAAGAGCATTTGCTCTTATATCCTTTGATGTGGGAGAATTGGTGGTCGTTTGCACTTTGGGAGAAATCGGTGGAAATATACACTTTGGGAGCTTGGCTTGGGCTGTATTTTGGGTGAGGTTGACATCCAACGTTGGGACTTGAAGAGGTCAATAGAAGCGCAGAGCCCCAGGGTTTGTGGGGTTTTGAAGGATGCCTAAAGGACAGTGAGGACCAGCAAGAGCATTTGCTCTTCTCCCATTTGATGTTGGAGAAATCGGTAGACAGACATTTTGGGAGCTTGGCTCAGTCTAAATTTTGGCTGAGGTTGAGTTTGAACGTTGGGACTTGAAGAACACAAGAGAAGCGCCGAGCCCCAGGGTTTGTGGGGCTTTTGAAGGGCACCTAATGGACACTGAGGACTAGCAAGAGCATTCGCTCTTATATCCTTTGATGTGGGAGAATCGGCAGTCATTTGCACTTTGGGAGCTTGGCTCACGCTAACAGTTGGCTGAGTTTGGGTTCGAATGTTGGGATTTGAAGAGGGTAATAGAAGCGCAGAGCCCCAGGGTTTGTGGGGTTTTGAAGGATGCCTAAAGGACAGTGAGGACCCGCAAGAGCATTTGCTCTTCTCCCATTTGATGTTGGAGAAATCGGTAGACAGAGACATTTTGGGAGCTTGGCTCAGTCTAAATTTTGGCTGAGGTTGAGTTCGAACGTTGGGACTTGAAGAACACAAGAGAAGCGCAGAGCTCCAGGATTTGTGTGGCTTTTGAAGGGCACCTAGAGGGCTGTGAGGACCAGAAGCGCATTTGCTCTTCAGCTGTTTGACATGGGAGGAATCGTTAGACATATACGATTTGGGAGCTCGGCTTGGGCTGTATTTTGGGTGAGGTTGATGTCGATCGTCGGGACTTGAAGAGGGCAAGAGAAGCGCAGAGCCCCATGGTTTGTGGGGCTTTTGAAGGGCATCTAGAGGGATGTGAGGATGAGCAGAGCATTCACTCTTATCCCCTTTGACGTGGGAGAAATCAGTGGACAGATACACTTTGGGAGCTCTGGTCAGGCTGTATTTTCAGTGAGCTTGACGTCGAACGTCGGAACATGAAGAAGGCAAGAGAAGCACAGAGGCCCAGGGTCTGTGGGGCTTTTGAAGGGTGCCTAATGGACATTGAGGAGTAGCAAGAGCATTCGCTCTTATACCCTTTTATGCAAGTGTAATCGGCAGTCATTTGTATTTTCGGAGGTCAGAACTGACGAAAATTTTGGCAGAGTTTGACGTTGAATATCAGGACTTGAAGAGGTCAAGAGAAGCACAGAGCCCCAGGATTTGTGGGCCTTGTGAATGGCACCTAGAAGGCTGTGAGGACAAGAAGAGCATTTGCTCTTATACCCTCTGAACTGGGAGCAATCGGTAGACATATACACTTTGACATCGATCATCACAACATGAAGAGGGCAATAGAAGCAGAGAGCCCCCGGGTTTGTGGGACTTTTGAAGGGTGCCTAAAGGACACTGAAGACCAGCAAGAGCATTCGCTCTTATCCCCTTTGACGTGGTAGAAATCAGTAGACATATACGATTTGTGAGCTCGGCTCAGTCTAAATTTTGACTGAGGTTGACATCAAACGTTGGGACTTGAATAGGGCAAAAAAAGCACAGAGCCCGAGGTGTTGCGGGGATTTTGAAGGGTGCCCAAATGCCACTGAGGACCAGCTAGAGCATTCTCTCTTCTTCCTTTAATGTGGGAGAAATCGGTGGAGATATAGGATTTAGGAGCTCAGTTTGGGCTGTATTTTGCGTGAGGTTGACGTCAAACATCGGGACTAGAAGAGGACAAGAGAAGCGCAGAGCCCCAGGGTTTGTGGGGTATTGAAGGATGCCTAATGGACACTGAGGACCAGCAAGATCATTCGCTCTTATATCCTTTGATGTGGGAGAAATCAGCGGTCGTTTGCACTTTGGGAGCTCAGCTGATGATAATATTTGGCTGAGTTTGAGTTAGAATGTCAGGACTTGAAGAGGGCAACAGAAGTGCAGAGCCCCAGGGTTTGTGGTGCTTTTGAAGGGTGACTAAAGGACACTGAGGACCAGAAAGTGCATTCACTCTTATACCCTTGTATGCAAGTGTAATTGGCGGTCATTTTTATTTTTGGAGGTCAGAACAGGCGAAAATTTTGGCTGAGGTTGACGTCGAACATCGGGACTTGAATAGGGCAATAGAAGCGCAGAGCCCCAGGGTTTGTGGGGCGTCTGAAGGGCGCCTAATGGCCATGGAAGACCAGCAAGAGCGTGCGCTCTTATCCCCTTTTACTTGGGAGAAATCTGTAGACATATACACTTTAAGAGCTCGGCTTGGGCTGTATTTTGGGTGAGGTTGACGTTGAACGTTGGGACTTGAAGAAGGCAATAGAAGCACAGAGCCCCAGGGTTTGTGGGGCTCTTGAAGGGCACCTAGAGGGCTGTGAGGACAAGAAGAGTGTTCACTCTTATCCCCTTTGACAAGGGAGAAATTGGTAGACATATACACTTTGGGAGCTCAGATCGGGCTGTATTATGGGTGAGGTTGACGTTGAACGTCGGGACTTGAAGAGGGCAAGAGAAGCGCAGAGTCCGAGGGTTTGTGGGGATTTTGAAGGGCATGTAGAAGCCTGTGAGGAGAAGAAGAGCATTTGCTCTTATACTATTTGATGCAGGAGAAATCGGTAGACATATACGATTTGGGAGCTCGGGTTGGGCTGCATTTTGGGTGAAGTTGACGTCGAACTTCCGGACTTGAAGAGGGCAAGAGAAGCGCAGAGCCCCAGGGGTTGTGGGGTATTGAAGGATGCCTAAAGGACAGTGAGGACCAGCAAGAGCATTTGCTCTTTTCCCCTTTGATGTGGGAGAAATCGGTAGACATATACACTTTGGGAGCTCGGCTCTACGCTAATAGTTGGCTGAGTTTGAATTTGAATGTCGGGACTTGAAGAGGGCAAGAAAAGCGCAGAGCCCCAGGGTTTGTTGGATTTTGAAGGGTGCCCAAAGGACACTGAGGACCAGCAAGTGCATTCGCTCTTATACCCTTTTATGCAAGTGTAATCGGCGGTCATTTGCATTTTCAGAGGTCAGAACAGACGAAAATTATGGCAGAATTTGACGTTGAACGTCAGAACGTGAAGAGGGCAAGAGAAGCGCAGAGCCCCAGGGTTTGTGGTGTTTTGAAGGGTGCCTAAAGTACAGTGAGGACCAGCAAGAGCATTTGCTTTTTTCCCAGTTGATGAGGGAGAAATCGGCAGTCATTTGGATTTTCGGAGGCGAAAAATTTGGGTTAGTTTGACGTCGATCATCAGGAGGTGAAGAGGGCAATAAAAGCACAGAGCCCCAGGGTTTGTGGGGCTTGTGAAGGGCACCTAGAGGGCTGTGAGGACCAGAACAGCATTCGCTCTTGTACCCTTTGATGTGGGAGGTATCGGCGGACGTATACACTTCGGGAGCTTGGCTCAGGCTGAATTTTAGTTGAGGTTGACATTGAACATGGGGACTTGAAGAGGGCAAGAGAAGCGCAGAGCCCCAGGGTTTGTGGGGCTTCTGAAGGGGGCATAGAGGACAGTGAGGACCAGAATCGCATTTGCTCTTATCCCCTTTGATGTGGGAGAAATAGGCAGATTGTAGCACTTTGAGAGCTTGGCTCACGCTAAAAGTTGGCTGAGGTAGACATTGAACGTCAGCACTTGAATAGGGCAAGAGAAGCGCAGAGCCCCAGGCTTTGCAGGGCTTCTGAAGGGTGCCTAGAGGACAGTAAGGAGTAGCAAAGACTTTCACCGCTATCCCCTTTGACCAGAGAGAAATTGGTGGTCGTTTGCATTTTTGGAGGTTGGAACAGGCATAAATCTTGGCTGAGGTTGACGACAAACATCAGGACTTGAAGAGGGGAAGGGAAGGGCAGAGCCCCAGTCTTTGTGGGGCTTTTGAATGGCACCTAGATGGCTGTGAGGACCAGAAGAACATTTGCTCTTATACTCTTTTATGTGGGAGATATCGGCGGACGTATACACTTTGGGAGCTCGGCTCAGGCTGAATTTTGGGTGAGGTTGACATTGAACGTCGGGAGTTGAAGAGGGCAAGAGAATTGCAGAGCCCCAAAGTTTCTGTGGTTTTTAGGGGAGCCTAAAGGGCTGTGAGTACCAGGAACTGCATTTGCTTCTATATGTGGGTTGCAAGAAGTGCAGAAACCGAATGGGCAGTAACCGCAAGGTTAAGAAGAGGAGGAGCAAGAGGATGTCACCGTGACCACACGGTGACTGGAAGGACTGGGGTGTGGCTTTGCTATAAAGTTTAGAGCTCGAAAATAAACTGCGTCACTTGGAGCATCTATACTGTGTATTCTGTGTTTCCTTGACCCGCAGATGGCAGGGTGTCTGCGTGATCCTTCGGGTAACCTTAAAGTTGATGCAAGCACCAACAAGTGGTGACCCCGACGTGATCGGCTGCTTGCGGGACGGGCAGCGGCTGGCTATCCAGAGAAATGGTGTGGACAGTAGAGGACACCGTTACTAAAGTACTTAAGGCGGTGGCGAAAGAAGTGGGTGAAGAACTACATTCTAAACCCACGGCTGCGTGCATCCAATGGTTGTTGCAGTGTTTAGTACTTAATACTCCTAGTGAGGTTTTAAATGCACAAAAATGGACTGAAATCCAAAAAGAACTTTTGGAAGCCGGGAAAGCTGGCTTCAAAGAAGCTGCTGCTCATATTGGCACGTGGGGGTCAATTGAGAGGACTTTGCAGAAGGGAGCCGAGATTACGCAGGTCTGGCTGGCCGCTCAGCAAGCGCTTCGGGGAGAGACTAAAAACGAGGCGCCAGTGCCTAAAACCGCTGAGTAGGCGACGCAGAGTGAGTGGGACAGTAGGGGGCATGAAGAGAACAAGGATCCGTGCACGTTCCCAGTCCACCCTCCAGGATGCCCCACTCTGAATGCGGCGAATGTGGATCTTGATTGGGTTCCAGGGAAGCCTATCCATCGCGTAGGACCTGAAGAGCCTGTGGTGCCGAAGGAAGAGCCTGTTGCCCCGATGCCTGCATGGCTTCCGTCTGCTCCGCCAGCGTATTTGAGTGCCTCAGAGCAGGCGGCTGGAGGACCCTGTGCTTCTATGCCAACTCCGCCTCCTTTGCCACCCGAGGAGAGCGGCTCTTCATTTGTGTCAGGGGGCAGGCCAGGGGGGCGGGGGGGCGAGTCGGGGGGAGCGGGTGCGGGTGCAGAGGAAATGCGACAGTTGTTGGACAAATTACAGAGCTTGGTGATGGGGGCAGAGGGGGCCATTGAGACCGTGCTGGGGGCTGCACAACGGGCGCGAGAGGGTCCGATGGGAGGGGGAGCTGCTCCGCCGGGCACGAATTGGCGGTTGGTGGCTCAGAAATGTGTGCTGGATGGGGTAAACTGGCAACAAATTCCGATTGCTATGCCGATTCGGGTGGCCCTGGGCGGGGGAGTGGAATGGGAGCCCTTAGATCACCGCTTAGTTAAGGATTTGCAGAAGGTGGTTTCTGAGGAGGGATTGCAAGGTCCCCGGTCGCAGATGCTGCTTGACTGTATTTTTGCAACTCCTTTACCCCCTTACAATTCAAAGCAGTTAGCTCGAGTGTGCCTCCCTCCTCCTCTGCTAGCTCTGTGATATGAAGCGATGAGGCGGGAGGTGGAAGCTATGGTAATCAAGAGCGCAGGAAACCCGAATCAACCTCTTGCTGGTGTGCAGTTAGATCAGTTGCTGGGGGAAGGGCAGTGGGTGGCGCCCCAGCAGCAGGCAACCTTACGGGAACGAATAATCAGTGCTGCTAGCCAATGTGCAGCGAGGACTTTTCTGAGTGTTTCTAAATATGACCGACCTCTGCAGCCCTCGGTTAAGATTACTCAGGGCATTGATGAATCTTTCACTGCCTTTTTGGCTCGGTTACAAAAAGCCATTGAGTCAACAAGTACGCCAGATGTGGCTAAGCAGGCGCTGGTATGTGAGTGTGCGTGTGCGCAAGCCAACCCGCAGTGCAAGCAGATTTTGGCCACACTCCCATCAGATGCCTCCCTTCCAGCTACGATAAGGCATGTCTTAGAGCGAGAGACCACCCACGCTCAGCAGCCTTTAGTAGCAGCACTGCAGCAGGCAATACAGCCTCATTGTCATGGTTGCAGTCAGATAGGGCATTGGAAGAAGGGTTGCCCTCAAGTTTCTGCTGGAATGCCCTCGAGACGTTGTGATGGGGTGCAGTGTTGGAGATGTGGGAAGATAGGGCACTTAGCGCTGTACTATGCCGGGAAACGGGCGGTGCGGTCAGGGAGCCCGGTCGATTGGACTGCGCAAGGACCAATGGTTGGGCCCACCCCATGTTCAGACCGCGCTGGAGGGGAGATTGGAGGAGGAGAAGGTGATAACAGAGATGGGGAAAATCCCACAGCAGGGAGGGGTGCCGCAGTGGCTCCCTCCGTCAACCTATTAATGAGACTGCAAAAGCACCCCGAACTCTTGATTTCAGTGGGGCAACTGGGGCCTGGGGAGGGCCCTAAGGAATTTAAATGTGTAGCACTTATAAATAGTGGGGCTGATGTCACAGTGATTCTGGCACATGAGTGGCCCCCCAAGTGGCCGCTCCGGGATTCAGGGCCAGTGCTGGGAGTGGGGGGGGGCACAGCGTTCTGCGCTGAGCGTGCAGGTAGTTCAAGTCCAGCACCACAAATCGAAGCAGAAGAGTCTATCCGCGCGAGTTCAACCATATGTGATGCAAGTTCCATTTGCAATCTTGGGGAGGGATGCCTTGGCACAAATGGGAATTGTTTTCCAGTTGCTTTTTTAATAGGGGCTGCTGCTGAGAGATTGATAATTTCTATGAAATGGAAGACAGACAAGCCGGTATGGGTGGAGCAGTGGCCCCTTAGTTTGGAAAAGTTGGAGGCTATTAATGGAATTGTACAGAGAGAATTAGAAGCTGGGCATCTTGTACCGTCCACGAGCCCCTGGAACGCCCCTGTATTTTGTATCCGGAAAAGATCAGGTCAGTGGCGGATGTTGCATGACCTACGAGCCATTAATGCAGTGTTAGAGGATATGGGGCCTTTGCAACCAGGATTGCTGTCACCTAGCATGATTCCAAGAGAGTGGCCTTTAGTAGTTATAGATATTAAGGACTGCTTTTTTGCTATTCCGTTAGCACCAGAGGATAGTGAACACTTTGCCTTTACACTACCTGCAATTAACTTTTGTGCTCCATCTAAGCGATACCAGTGGACCATGTTGCCGCAAGGAGTGAAAAACTCGCCCACCATCTGCCAGATGGTGGTGGCGTGCGCGATAGCACCAGTACGGCAAAGGTACCCTGATAGTTACATTATCCATTACATGGATGACATTCTATTGGCACACCCTGACCGGAATTGCTTGGAGCGAATATTCCGGGAGGTTCAGTGCTCCTTAGCACGGCATCGGCTGTATATCGCGGAACAGAAGACCAAGTGGGATTGCCCCACAGACTATTTGGGTATGCGGGTGGAGTCGACCAAGGTGCGGCCACAGAAGTTGCAGATTAAGAGATCTGTGTCCACACTCAACCAGGCACAGCAGTTAGTTGGCTCATTACAGTGGTTAAGATCTTTCGTGCCAGTGTCTCAGGATGAAATGGAGATGTTCTACCCCTTATTACGAGGAGAGCCAGAATTGCAAGCCCCTAGAAAGATCACGAGGGAGCAACAGGAAAAATTAAGGGAAATCATGGCCCGAGCTCAGAGTTGGGGTTTAGATTGTTTCTGTCCCGGAGCTCCTCTGATTGGAGCCATCATTACGGTCAAGGCGGGAGCTCAAGGGTTCATAGGCCAGAAAAGAGAAAGGATTCTGGTGCTGCGATGGATCTATCAGGATCATCAAAAG
This sequence comes from Nycticorax nycticorax, assembly GCA_023375905.1. Lineage (NCBI taxonomy): Eukaryota > Metazoa > Chordata > Aves > Pelecaniformes > Ardeidae > Nycticorax > Nycticorax nycticorax. Next base: position 35,796 of record JAKFQP010001113.1, on the reverse strand, counting down.
GTAGCTACTCCGCAATGGTCAGTTACCCTTGCATCCATGACTTACTGACTTCGTCTCGCAGCAATACAACTCACTGGGGGTGAATTATCAGAAATTTACTTGCCTATTTCCATTAATCGTTTTGAGAAATTTATGCAGTGTGACTGGGATCTCCAAGCTGCCATCACGTTATTCCCTGGGCAATTGAAGGGTCCTTTGCATCACCCAGTATTACAATTGCTTGATAATGTCGAGTGTGTACCTAGTGTTCTGGTCAGTGATCATCCTGTGGCAGGTCGTACCGTATTCACCGACGCCTCTTCTAAGACACATGCTTATGCAGGGGTATGGCAGGAGGGGTCACAGTGGCACAAGGTGGTACGTCAAGATGATTCCTATTCATTGCAGGCCTTGGAAGCCAATGCAGCCAATGTTTAGACCTTCAGCGCTGGGCAGACGAGCCTTTGAATGTTGTCACAGATTCTCAGTTTGTGGCATGACTGGTTTTTCAGTGTGCTGCTGCTATCACCGCTCGTACTAGTATTTCTTGTCTTTTGCTTAATGCTCTGCAGGAAAGGCGAGCACCATGCTACGTTTGCCATATCAACAGTCACGCCAGTATTCCAGGCGCTCTTACTGAAGGGAATTCTCTGGCTGATCAAGCAGCGAAGCAGGCGATGGTTGCGTTATCGCCTCTCACAGCAGCTCGTGAGTGACACCAGCTCGTGAGTGACATCAGTTTTTGCATTGCAGTGCTCGCGCTTTGCGGGTTAAGTTTACCTTGTCCATAGCAGATGCATGGGCAGTAGTCGCTGCTTGTCCTCAATGTGGGGGTCAGGCCCTCTGGGACGCTGGGGTGAACCCTCGGGGTCTGTTGCCAAATCAAGTTTGGCAGTCGGATGTTACTGTATACTCTCCCTTTAGCCCTCAGAAGTATTTACATGTTACCATTGACACATGTAGTGGGTATATATTAGCTACGCTGAGCAGACACAGTAACACGAATGCTACCATTAAGCACTGGTCGCAGTGTATTGCTACCCTGGGGTGCCCAGCCATCATCAAGACGGACAATGGGCCAAATTATATTGCGCAGCGAACACGGACCTTTTGTGAGCAATGGCATATCCAGTTGAAGCACGGAATTCCACATAACAGTACTGGTCAAGCTATCATCGAGTGGGCTCACAGTACTTTGAAGCAACAATTAGATCGGCATAGGGAGGGGGAACTAGGGTTCCCAGTGAACCAGCAGCATGAGGTATTAGCAAAGTCACTGTATGTATTAAATCATTTGGCCAGAAGGGCACAAGGACAGGTGGCATCACAATTACATTGGCAGTTGACACCGGAAGAGTTACAGAGATGGATCAAGCCACCAGTGCGAGTGCGGGGAGTGGACACTGGGCAGTGGGAGAAAGGGTTCCGTCTTGTTTGCTTAGGGAGGGGTTATGCCTGTGTAGAGGAAGACGGAGAGGTACGGTGGGTTCCCACGAAATGGGTTCGTCCAGAGTTACAAACTAATCTGTGATTTGGGTTGTGGGTAATTCTAATTGCAGGTATTGTTATATTAATGCTTTATCCTTGTTATTGCATGCATATTACAACTATTGTTATGAGCTGTAGCGCGACTGTTATAAGAATGGCTTCTAAAAATGCATTAGATAACCTTTGTATATTAACTTGTAGTGCAAAATGAAATAAACCTTAGGGAGGGGGAAACGTGGGATGGAAGAAGTGCAGAAGCCGAATGGGCGGTAACCGCAAGGTTAAGAAGAGGAGAAGCAAGAGGATGTCACCGTGACCACACAGTGACTGGCAGGACTGGGGTGTGGCTTTGCTATAAAGTTTAGAGCTCGAAAATAAACTGCGTCACTTGGAGCATCTATACTGTGTATGATGTGTTTCCTTGACCCACAGACGGCAGGGTGTCTGCATGATCCTTCGGGTAACCTTAAAGTTGATGCAAGCACCAACACTTATACCCTTTTATGTGGGAGCAATGAGCAGACGTTTGCACTTTGAGAGCTCGGATCACGCTAAAAGTTGGCTGCAGTTGGTGTTGAACGACGGGACTTGAAGAGGGCAACAGAAGCGCAGACCCCAGGATTTGTGGGGCTTTTAAGAGGTGCATAAAGTGATGTAAGGTACAGAAAGAACTTTCACTCTTATACACTTTGATGTGGGAGAAATCTGTAGACATAAACATTTGGGAGCTAGGCTCAGTCTAAGTATCAGAGCGAATTCTCTTTTTGTACTCGGTATCCCTTAGGTGCCCTTCAAAAGCCCCATAAACCCTGGGGCTCTGCGATTCTCTTCCCTCTTCAAGTCCCGACGTTCGACGTCAACCTCAGCCAAAATTTAGACTGAGCCGACCTCCCAAAGTTTATACGTCCACCAATTTCTCCCACGTCAAAGGGGATAAGAGCGAAACTTCTTGCTGGTCCTCACTGTCCATTAGGCACCCTTCAGAAGCCCCACAAACCCTGAGGCTCTGCGCTTCTCTTGCTCTCTTCAAGTCCCAACATTCAACGTCAACCTCAGCCAAAATTCAGCCCAAGCTGAGCTCCCAAAGTGCAAACATCCGTCAATTTCACCCACATCAAAGGGGATTTGAGTGAAAGTTCTTCTGTGTCTTTACTGTCCTTTAGGCACCCTTCAAAAGCCCCACAAACCCTGGGGCTTCACAATTCACTCCCCAATTAAAGTCCTGACATTCAATGTCAACCTCAGCCAGAAGTTAGCCCAAACCGTTCTCCAAATATTTAAATGTCAGCCGATTTCTCTGATGTCAAAAGGCGTAAGAGTGAAAACTCTTGCTGGTCCTAACTGTCCTTTTGGCCCCCAATTGAAGTCCCGACTTTCGAGGTCAACCTCAGCCAAAATTCAACCTGAGCCAAGCTCCCAAAGTGCAAACATCTGCCAGTTTCTCAAAGAACAAATCACCTTTGACATTGCAGATATAGGCAGAGGTTTGCACTTTGGCGACTAAAGGACATTGAGGACTAGCAAGATCTTTTGCTCCTCTCCCCTTTGACATGGGATTTATTGGAGGACGTTTGGACCCTCAGAGTTCGGCTCGGACTAAATTTTGGGTGTGGTTGACCTCAAACATCGGGAGCTTAATTGGGAAATACAGGTGTACAGCCCCAAGGCCTGTGGGTTTTTTGTAAGGTGCCTCAAGAACACTGAGGACCATCAAGACATTTCAAAGCTATCCCCTTTGACTTTGGAGAAACGGGGAGATGTTTGCACTTTGCGAGCTTGGCTTGGGCTGAATTTTGTATGAAGTTAACCTCGAACATTGGGACTTGAAGAGGGCAAGAGAAGTGCAGAGCCCCAGGGTTTGTGGGGCTTTTGAAGGGCACCTAGAGGACAGTGAGGACCAGCAAGAGCTTTCACTCCTATCCTTTTTGGCTTTTGATAAATTGGAATAAATTTGCACTTTCAGAGATCGGTTCGGGCAAAATTTTGGCTGAGGTTGATTTAGAAAGATGGGGCTTGAACATGGCAGGAGAAGTGACGAAGCCAAGGGTTAGTCGGGCTTTGAACGGGCATCTAAAGGACAGTGAGGAGCAGCAAGAGCTTTCACTCCTGTCCCCTTTGATGTGGGAGAAATTGGTGGAAGTTTGCACTTTCAGTGCTTGGCTTGGACTAAATTTTCTCTGAGGTTGACCTCTAATGCTGGGACTTGAAGAGGGCAAGAGAAGCACAGACCCTGAAGGGTTAGTCGGGCTTTGAACGGGCATCTAAAGGACAGTGAGGAGCAGCAAGAGCTTTCACTCCTATTCGCATTGACGTGGGAGAAATCGGCATACCTTTGCACTTTTGGAGCTCGGCTCATGCTTTTTTTCAGCTGCGGTTGACTGTTAAAGAATTCCACGAGTCTCTGGGTTATTCTAGGTTTGCATTTACTCACAACACAGAGTTGGACAATCGCTTCAGTTAGTGGCAATTTAAAAAATACACCTTACACCTTATATACCTTTTCCACATGATTACATAGCAGACAAAGTCTACAGTAAGTTTCCACTGCATTCTCAATTCTTCTTTCTTGTTGTTCAGTAGAAAGTTTTCAATTTTTCCTCTGCTGGTACGTTCCTTCTCAGTCCTGTTGCACGTCAGAGGCATATTATTTTTTATACGTTTCTATAATAGTTGCATAGAATTTTCATGATGTTCACTATTCCTCATTTCTCTGGCAAGCTGAAAGTCCATCGTTTCCCACAGGTTAGCATACTTGTATTGTTCTATCTCAGTTCTGCTTCTCGAACACAAAGTCTATAAAGTCTTCTCTCAGCAGGCACCATGTGAATGCAAGGCAAAAGCACAAAAACTTAACCTCTAACTTATCCTCTATTCGTCTGGGCCTACTTTAATTATTCTGCCTACATCTTGGTTTAAGACCAACTTTTCTGAATGTCTTAAACTCTTGGCTTCATCTATCTTTATTTACTGATTAACTCGGCTGGTGATTAATCCAACCATGGAGGGGAGTTATACCATGAACATAGTGAGCAGTAGACCATGTTCTGTTGAGTTCCTGGGCTGCACACCTGCATCTTAGTTGCATTCAAAAGTCAAAATCTTAATAGAATATACAGAAAATGATTAATGAAAACTAAGCAAGAGCAAAATTAACAGTTTCTTTTATCATTGACCTTGAACATTGGGACTTGAAGAGGGCAAGAGAAGTGCAGAGCCCCAGGGTTTGTGGGGCTTTTGAAGGGCGCCTAAAGGACACTGAGGACCAGCAAGAACATTTTCTCTTATCCCCTTTGACCTGGGAGAAATCTGCAGAAGTTTGCACCTTGGGAGCTCGGCTTAGGCTGAATTTTGGCTGAGGTTGACATTGAACATTGGGACTTGAAGAGGTCAATAGAAGCGCAGAGCCCCAGGGTTTATGGGGCTTTTGAAGGGCGCCTAAAGGACACTGAGGAGGAGCAAGAGCTTTCACTCCTATCCCCTTTGACATGGAAGAAACCGGCAGATGTTCGGACATTTCGAGCTCGGCTTAGGCTGAATTTTGTCTGAGGTTGACCTCGAATGTCAGGATTTTAAGAGGGCAAGATAAGTGCAGAGCCTAAGGGTTTGTGTGGCTTTTGAAGGGCATCTGAAATGTAGTGGGGACCAGCAAGAGCTTTCACTCCTATCCCCTTTGACATGGCAGAGGTCTCTGGACTATTGGAATTTCAGAGCTTGGCTCAGGACATATTTTGCCTGAGGTTGACCTCGACTGTTGGGACTTTAATCAGGCAAGAGAAGTGCAGAGTCCTGAGCTTCTGAGGCTTTTGAAGTGCTTCCAAAGCACACATGAAGAAAAGGAAGAGATTTCACTCCTATCCCAATTGACATACGAGTAATCGGCAGACGTTTGCACTTTGTGAGCTTGCTTCGTGCTAAATTTTGGCTGAAGATGATGTCGACCATCAAGACTTTAACCAGGGAGAGAAGCACAGAGCCCCAGGGTTTGCAGGGATTTTGAAGGCCATGTAAAGGACAGTGAAGACTACCAAGAGCTTTCATAGAATCATAGAATCATAGAATCGCTTTGGTTGGAAAAGACCTTTAAGATCATCGAGTCCAACCGTTAACCTAACCCTGCCATCCCACCACTAAACCATATCCCTAAGCACCTCATCTATCCTTCTTTTAAATACCTCCA
>JAKFQP010001113.1:0-26770 GCA_023375905.1 Nycticorax nycticorax | reverse complement strand
CATCCTCCGTTGCCTGGCCCTCGACTTCCAGAGTCCCATATCTGTTGTGCAAGGGCAGCTGGGACGGTGAGGGAGGCCGGGAGGGGATTCTCCTCCTGCCCCGAGCAGAGACCTTCTTCCATTCCCCACCATCCTTTGGGTCCCTAACCTCTGTCCGCTGGCAAGAGGGCAGGGGATCCTCTGCTTCCCGTGGAGCCTGTCTGCTGCCTCGGCCTGAGGGACGGGAGGTTGCGGCTCCACCAGTCTTTCTCCATCTCGCATTCTCTAATGCTCCTTAATCTTTCCACCTCCTCTTTCAGCTCTGCCACCAGGCAGAGCAGATCATCCACCTGCTCACACCTGTGACAGCCACTGTCCTTACCGTTCTCCGGTACAGCTGACAGGCTGAGGCACTCCCTACAGCCAGCAACCTGGACAGCCGCATGTTTCTGCTTAGGTGGGGACTCCGTTTGGGTCGCCACGTTTTTTCTGGCCACGGCTTTCAGACGAGTGGAAACCATTGCTTGCACCTCTTCTGGGATATCTACGGGTGCTAATCGAGTAACCCTCCTAGCCAGTTGGGGAGAGCGCGAACTGCCCGCGCGAACTGCCTGCGCAAACTGCCGCGCCACGCCCTTCTGACGCACCACGCCCTGTTTGCCCGTCCTGTTCGCCGCGCTCTGGGTCGCTCGCGCTCCCTGGGGGCTGCTTTTATACGCCAGGAGGGTCAGGCTGCCGTCACGCCTATTCAACCTATTCCCTTTGATGTGGGAGAACTCAGCAGATGTTTTCAATTTCATACCTGGACTTGGGCAAAATTTCGTCTCAGATGGACGTCAAACCTTGGGACTTGCAGACGGCAAGAGAACCGCAGAGCCCTGGGATTGATGGGGCTTTTAAAGGGTGCCTAAAGGACAGTGAGGACCAGCAAGATTTTCTTCTCCTATCCACTTTGTTGTTATTTATAAATTGGCAGATGTTTGCAGTTTCAGAGCTCGGTTCGGGCAAAAATTTGGCTGAAGTTGACCTCGAACCTCAGGTCTAGAAGAGGGCAAGAGAAGCGCAGAGCCTCAGGGCTTTGTGGGGCTTTTGAAGGGTGCCTAATGGAGAGTGAGGAACAGCAAGAGCTTTTGCTCCTATCCCCTTTGAAGTGGGAGAAATCAGTCGACGTTTGGAATTTAAGAGTTTGGCTCTGGTTATTTTTTTGTTGAGGTTGACCCCGAACATAGGGACTTGAAGAGGGCAGGAGAAGAGCAGAGCCCCAGGGTTTGAGGGCTTTTGAAGGGGGCCGAAAGGACGGTGAGGACCAGAAAGAGCTTTCGTTCCTAACCTTTGTGACAAAGAGATAACACAGGATTTTTGCACTTTCAGACCTCGGTTCGGCCTTATTTTCAGCTTAGGTTTACCTCAAAAGTTGGGACTTGACGAGGGCAAGAGAAGTGCAGAGCCCCAGGCCTTTTTGGGCTTTGACAAGTGCCTAAAGGACAGTGAGGACCAGCAAGAGATTTCGCTCCTATCCCCTCTAACGTGGGAGAGATTGCTGGGCATTTGGAATTTCAATGCTCAGCTCAGGGTAAATTTTGGCTGAGGTTGACCTTGAACATTGGGACTTTAATCAGGCAAGAGAAGCTCAGAGCACCAGGGTTTGTAGGGCTTTTGAAAGATGTCCAAAACACACTAAAGACCACCAAGAGCTTTTGATCCTGTCCGCCTTGACTTCGGAGAAATCGGCAGATGTTTGCACTTTTGGCACTTGGCTCCGGCTAAATTTTTGTAAAGTTGACAATGAAATTCAATGCTTTACAAGGGCAACAGAAACACAGAGCCCCAGGGTTTGTGGGGCTTTTCAAGGTTGTCTAAGGGACAGTAAAGACCAGCAAATGCTTTTGCTCCTGTCCCCATTGATGTGGGAAGAAGTCGCCAGACGTTTGAAATTTTATACCTCGGCTCAGGTTAAATTTCTGTTAAATTTGTTGTGTTAGTAGGGTAAGAGAAGCACAGAGCCCCAGGGTTTGTGGGATTTTGAAGGGTGCCTAAAGGACCGTGACAACTTGTAAGAGCTTTCGCTCCTGTGCTCTTTGACTTGGGAGATATGGGCAGACGTTTGCACTTTCAGAGCTCAGCTCAGTCGTAACTTTGTCTGAGCTTGACTTCAAAGATGGTGCTTTCAGAGGGCAAAAGAAGTGCAGATCCCCAGGGTTTGTGGGGATTTTGAAAGGCATCTAAAAGACAATTAGGACCAGTAAGAACTTTTGCTCCTATTCCCTTAGATCTCGGAGAAATCACAGGACGTTTGGAACTTTCAAGCTTTACTCAGGCTAATTTTCTGTTGAGGTTGACCTCGAACATTGGGACTCTAAGAGGGCAAGAGAAGCGCAGAGCCCCAGGGTTTGTGTGGCATTTGATGGGCATCCAAACTGGACAGTGAGCACCAGCAAGAGCATTTGCTCCTATCCCCTTTGACATGGGAGAAATTGCCAGACATTGGGAATTTCGGAGCTCAGCTTGGGCTTATTTTCAACTGAGGTTGACATAGAACGTTTGGACTTTAAGAGGGTAAGAGGAGTGCAGAGCCTCAGGGTTTGTGGGGCTTTTGAATGGTGCCTAAAGGACAATGAGGACCAGCAAGAGCTTTCACTTTTATCCCCTGTGACGTGAGAGAATTGAACGGTTGTTTGCACTTTCGGAGCATGGCACGCACTAGATTTCTGCTGAGATTGACCTCAAATGTTGGGACTTGAAGAGGGGAAGAGAAGTGCCGAGCCCCAGGATTTGTGGGGCTTTTGAAGGGTGTCCAAAGGGCAGCAAGGATTTGTAAAATTTTTCAGGCTTTTCCCCTTTGACATGGGAGATATCAGCGGTAGGTTCCACTTTCAGAAGTCAGGTCATGGTAAATTTTGGCTGAGGTTGATCTTGAACTTCGGGACTTGAAGAAGGCAAGATAAACGCAGAGCCCCAGGGTCTGTGAGGCTTTTGAAGGGCATCTAAAGTATGGTGAGGACCAGCAAGAGCTTTTGCTCCTATCCCCTTTGACGTGGGAGAAATCGACGGAGCATTGGAATCTCAGAGCTTGGCTTTTCCTAATTTTCGACTGAGGTTGACCTCGAACTTCGAGACTTGAAGAAGGCAAATTAAGCGCAGAGCCCCAGGGTTTGTGAGGCTTTTGAAGGGCTTCCAAATGACACTTGGGTCCAATAAGGGCTTTTGTTCATATCTCTTTGACGTGGGTTCAATCACCATATGTTTGCGCTTTTGGAGCTTGGCTTATGCTAATTTTCAGCTGAGGTTGACCTTGAACGTCAGGACTTGAAGAGGGCAATAGAATGACATAACTTCTTTTTCCCTGCGGAGTTCTCTCAAATGGGATGGCTTTCACTTATTTCACTGATTTCTCTCTCATAGAATGGGAAGGTAATTTGTGATTGTGTCAATCACTCTAGGGGCTGCAGTCGAAGCAGTGGGAAATCTGCTCTGCCAAAAGCAAATAACCTATTCTGCAGGACACTCTGCAGATGGGAGAGTACAAGAAGTGTTGTTATATGGCATGAAAACAGTCCCTCAAGATAAAGTACTTTTAGTTGTAGAAGTAAAATGAGTAAAACATTCACTGGAGGTGAGTATTTGGGATGGGCCTCCAGAATCTGAAATGCTACTAGCAAGCAGTTGGCAGCTTTATGTTGATATAACTGCTAAAAACTGCAAAGATTCTAACAATGGTTTCAACAGCTGTGTCACAGATCAAATGTTTTGTACAATCTTATTTTAGTCATATTTATCTTAGCCCACACATTTCCAAGCCCGAAAGTCTGTTTATGAGATTAGTTCAAGTGTCATGACCATGGTAAATAGGAGCACAGTGAGAGTTATTCATTAGACTTAATCTGTTAAGGGACAAAAGCTCCTCAACAGCTAATGAATTTAGTGAAAGATACATCCTTCAGCTTTGGGATTCTCCTGTTGATCTGTACCCCACACAAGGAGAGTATTCCAGTCACAAAGTCTGGTACACAGTCTTTTAGTCCTGGAAGACTGGTAGTACTGCTATCAATTTCAGTGGACAAAAGATTGACCCAGTTTTTCATATTTTTCCCTGCTCTCCAAAGGAGAAGTATCATTTCTTATGTAAGACCTCAGTTTTAATTCAGTGCAATTCAGTCTTCAGGATAGGAGTAATTTTAAATTATCAAAGCTATCAAAGCTGTATCAACTGTAGCATGCAAGGAACTGATACTGTTTAGGTCTAGTCTATATTCTGCGTAGGTAAATTGTAAATAACATTCATAAAAAGTCATGTGGAAAAGATATGGAAAGACCGTATACTTTGACACAATTTGTGAAAGTAAGAAAACTTTCATTTGCAATTCTGCAAGAACAGGCCACTGTTCCCAGGAATCAAGCTCAAGGTTATTTTTTATACCCAGCTCTCTCTAGTGCTGTATTAAGAGCTAGTGTGCATGGAACTTGGAGATATCATTCTTACTGTGCAGCACAATTCTGTACAGCTTTATATTGATTTTGAGGTTCTTTAACTGTGTTTATAAGGTACCCTAATCCAACACATCAGTCAGAACTGTTGTTATTGAGGTACAGAGGAATGCCATTAAACTAAGTAGGAAGGTGAAACTTCAATCACTGAGCAATACACTAATGTCTTTGGAATAGAAGTACTCTCTGGATCATATTCTATGATTTCAGAGTTCTTCCTTCCTATTTGGGCTGCTCTCAGTGTTTGGGCTTTCACTCAATGCTATTCTATCCTTTCAAAGACTAAGTCTAATATTTATTTAATTTTTTTTTGTGCAGCATCCTGCAGCTTCAGGGCATGCTGAAGGGCAGTGCTATGATGCTTTATTGCAGTTGTCAATGAACACGGTAATATTTGGGGGGGGTGGTGGGGGTGGTGGTGTATGTTTGCAGTGTTCTGTTTCCCTACTTCTTTCCCCCTTTCTGGGTGCTAAAATAGATTCGTCTTGTAGCTGTAAGCAAAACAAAATTTGAATCACAGTTCTGATCAAATCTGAATGCTCTCTGAGTAGGATGGCATTTTAGTGGAACAGAAACTCAAAAGGGCTCTTTGCGCAGCTAGATGGGTGGAGTGTCAACTATTATCTTGGCCTGTACATACTCTTGGCAGGACATGAAACAAGGTCTGTTCCCAAAGCCATTTATACTTGTTCACATAGGTCTGGGCCTGACCAAAGCAGCTCTTAATCTTAAGCCTGGAAAAGCCTTCTGATCCAGAGGCACTTCAAGGCAAGAGAGGGCCTAACTCACAACCATCTGATCAAGAAAAGGTTGTTTTGCTACTGAATGTTTATTTTAAAGCAACTTTATTTTGCATAACTGTGTTTCCCATGATCATGTTATTAGATTCCGTTTCGATTATGGTATCAGAATCATATTTGTTCTTCTTACCCTGCTTCTGTAGCTGTATTCATTCAACAATATTTAGTAGCCTTACTTGTTGCTGGCAGTTTACTATTTAGTTGTGGCATGTTTATTAGCACTGTTCTGTACAATTTGGATATATTTTCCTTAATTAGAATATCCTCAGTTCATAAATTATATTTTGTTTAAAATAGCAGATATAAGATATTTTTATTAAAAAGTATTATGGTCTTAATGGTCCCTTTATGTATATGTACTCTTTTTACATAGCCAAAAAAATTTAGCAGTGATAGAATATACCATGCTATATTAAAAAAAAAAGAATGGTTTGGATTCTTAATTTCTGGTATAAATCACCATATCTGCAATTACATCAGTACTGCTGTTACAGTTTACATCACGGAAGCTCTGACTAATGGTCTTTTCAGAAATGTGTGAAGGTAAATTCAGGTACATTTTATGTGAGAGATTTTTAATACAGGTGATTCATCTTCACCCACCTTGACCCATATAATTTAATTTCCTTAATGGATTATATCCAAATGTCAAACATTCTTTTTGAGAATTACTAGATGGATCTGTTTTGTTTCACTAATCAGGATAGATGCATCATTGCTTACCATTAATTTCTGTACATTTGTTTTATTTCTCATAGCAGGGAAGAAAGACTTGTCGTTATTTTAGAGTCACATAATTCTTCATTTTTCACTTATCCTTGCAATAGTTTTCATTTAGAAGTCCACAAAAAAAGCAGGCTTAGTTTCTTTTTATTGTCTCAGTTTTCACTTATTTTTTCATATTTAAAATGTATACTCTCAACTGCCAACACAGAGCAGTTTTGGAGCTAGCCAAGTTGTTGACAAAGGCTTGCTAGTATTATGTGTTGATAAAGCTGGAATTGCATAAAAATTGAAAATATTAACAATAATATTCTCCAAATGCCAAATGCAGATGCCTGGCATTCTGAGTTTCAGTACAGTCAATAGTCTGTGTCTATATTTGCCTAAGTCTGTATTCCATGACACTAACTCCCTTAGGATTGACAACTCAGCAAACAAAGCACCCATACCAGAAAAAGATGAGGGTTTGTAACTCACAAAAATATGTAGGGAGAGCAGGTACTTTTTAGGAGCTTCCTTCATGATTTATTGGAGCATTAAAAATGCCATATAAAACACATTTTTGACCATATGCAGCTGACTGGAATTACTAAGCAAGGGAAAGGAAGCTTTTAGTTGTTGTTATCTAGGTTTGGCTACAGCAGATTTCCATGGTATAATTCCCCTCTAGCCAATATTGCAGCGAAACTCTTTTGACCGTTATGAATTGAATCTTGATGTCAGAAGAAAATTAGGCCCATAATCAGGAGGCAAGACTTGCCCCTAAAGCAAAATATTTTAGTGTTGACCTGACAACTGTATTGGAGTAACTGAACATTTTTGATATTGCATGCTGAATATCCTCTAAAACAAAGAGGAATAATTTAGTATTGAACTGCTTTTCTAGTAGGGTGTTTAAAATAATGAGATGATCAAATAACTACTGCAGAAAATGGTTGTGGTAACATCCCTTAAAATCCCTTACCATCTTTCCTGCACAGGGAGCAAAGTAGAGCATCTGTGTGTCCCTTATTATTTCAGCACAAAGGTGGGAAGATCCAGAGCTGGATGCAAGGCTTCCTCAGCAAGGCAGGCAAAATTGTTTTCCTTAGATTTAAAGGTTCAGTTAGAGGTTCCCAACTAGCCATAGTGGTTTTGAGGTAAACATGGCATTTGCTTTAAAGATTAGTGTTTCTGGCAACCTCACTGAAATTTTCTGGAACTTTCTTTACTGTTTAAATTACAATACTTTTGGCTAAAGCTTACTTTGAAACAGGTAGCTGTGCTGCAGTGTTGATAGAGAGTGGGTTGCTTGTTTTTTACATTTGTTTTTAGGTGGGATTTTTTATTGGTAGGAAAAAAGCGTAGGGAAATCAATACTGTTTTTTGAAAACAATTCCCAAATTTAACATGTACATGGACAACTTGATTGTATTTGTTGATTTGGAAAAGAAAAAAAAAAAACCCAAACTTCAAATTTCAGATATAAATCAGAGGTATGGCTGCCAATTTTATAAACTTCATCTCTTTCCTGTTTACTTCTCTCCCCCACCAGAGTTATTTGAGCAAAACAGTTTATGAGGCTTCTATTTTTTATATATATATGTTATTATTATATATATTATTATATATTATGTAAATGTTATTATATTATATATAATTATATATATAACAACAGAGGTTTGGTCCATGCCCTGTATGTTAGCAGCAATTAGGAAATTACCTTTATTAAAGTTTAATGTTTATGTTTCAAGTGCCACTTAGTCAATTACTCAGAGTTCATGATGTTGATGGCATTCACATTCCCAGCTCTCTGTCATTTTGGCTTGAAACCATCACACTAAGTTGCCGCAACATTTGCATATTTTTTTTTTTAGCTCTCAGGAGCACTGTTTTCAGATACTTTTAATTTGCTCTATTTGACCTCAGTTCTGACTTTTAATGCAAATGGGTTTTTTTCCAAAAGATCCAAAATTTGTTCACCTTTAATGTTAGCCTACGTCCTGCTACTGGAACTTTGGGTAAGTTGTCTATTTTCCTCTTGCTATATTATGTACCATGGACCACTTCCACTTGCAGTCTACACCTTTTGACTTTTAAATTAGGCTGGTTTGCCTTTCAGATACTGCTCTCATCTAGTTGTATCTGCTTTCTGTCCCTCCATAGCACCTCCACATCAGTACATTTTCTAGAAATCTCTCTTTTATGTCCTGAATTCCTTGGCCTTTTTTTTCTGCTGTTCATTTTCTCCCTTACTAATGTTATGGTATAAAAATAACTTCATAGGTAAAATAGAATAAGATGAACTAACAATTAAAAGTGTCGTATGCATTTCTAATCAATGACTGGTAGATTATATGTACTTTAAGTTAAGGGTCTACATAGTTATGGTTCTGTTTTCAATAGATAATGTGTTTAAGGAGGACTTGAACAGCAGCCAGTATTCCAGATAAAGAGCATCTCATGGCTACAAACTTACTCAACCAAGGACATACATCCTCTGTATCGGTAAGCAATGAGAAGTTGGCAAGAAAAACAAGAACTCTGGTGTCCTTAGATGTGGTATGACCATAAAAGGATAAAAAAAGTAGGGATATTCTTCCCCAAATGACTACCAGAGACCCTCTGAGACCTCCACACAGGCGCAAAAGAATTTGGGATGATATCCAAAGAAAACCACATTGTGATGATTCGGCATAATGAATATATGGTAGATAGGCAGAATAATTGTATTAATTAGGTGTGGTCTTAGAACTTCTGTGTATAAAGATCTTGTGAAAAACCCAGTGGGTGTGCTTGGTTTGTGGAAATCTTCCACCTTGCACCCCACGCAGAATAAAACAACGTCACCTCTCTAAACATACTTTTGTGTGTTTTGGGAGTTATTTTCCACTCCAGGTAACACTAACATCACTGCTTCAGATAGATAGTGTAACAGTTTTGATCATGTCTCTCCCATCCCTCCCATTCTGCACCTTTCACCTTCTTCAAAACATTCAGTTCACACTTCTTGTGTTCTTGCCTAGATCCTTTTCTATCCTGCTTTGAGGGCATTTACATTGCAATTGAAAGGTATGTTTGAATAGTGTGCCAACCTGCACAACCTTCTCGGGTGCAGAGAGCAGGAATGTAGGCAGGAGGCCAGTATTGCAGAAAGGGCCCAGATACAATGTGCAGTTGTTTGGCTTACAGAAGGCATCAGACATTGGGGCCTATTACACTCTGAATGTTTTGAGCCTACCTGCCCACTGATCCAAGTGTCAAAGAGTGTATGTGGGTTCCTGACCATGGAATGAAACTTGTTTCTGACCAATTGTCACAGAGGTACACTAAAACTAACCTAAATGAAGAACAAGCTCAAACAACTTTATTTCACAAAACATGCAAACCCACACAGCAGAAACAAATGAGAAATGGGTAAACCAAAATCAATACTCCAGTAACATTTAACACATAACAGGTTTGAGGTATCAGTCGGGATATTGTTACTACACAAGAATGATGATCCAAAGTGTGTGCACACACTCACCCACAAGGGGGGAAACTCTCTCTCATGGGTACCCAGAAGGTGTAATCACTCACCCAAGGTGGGCAGGGGAGGGCTCACTCAAAGATATATCCTGAAGAAATCAACTCACCAAAAGAAGGTGAGGGCATTCAATCCCAGAAGTTTGCTTAGGCATCATCCCAACCCAAGGGGAAAGGTTTCAAACACAGGCCCACTGCTCTGAGAAGACCACTCAAAGGGGGTCCCCCATGGCACCTCATTTATAGCCTGGGTCGGATCTGAGCTGTGGTCATAACTTACAACATATGCTTTGTCTAGGATTATGCAGTTTTCTGAACAGGTTTTCATTTCATGAGACTCTTCAGCTGGAAGATCAAAGCACTTCTGATGCCTTTATTTTGACCTGAGAAATAATCAATTACGTCAGAAGTTATATTATCCATTTTTTTCTTCTTTGCGGTGGAGCAGATTTGGAGTGGGACTTTCTGTTCATTTTTTCAGGAGGAGTAGCTTGAGGTAGCAATAAAGAATTTTAATGAGACCAATCAATCTTAAACCATTTTTTCTAAAATTTAATACATTCACACTGAATTGAAAAACATCCCATGTTAATTTGGGAAGGTTAAAAGACTGAATGAAGAATAATGGAGAGAATCAAGTGAGAGAAGGGGTTAAGGGAATCTTAGTAGATAAGATGCTGCGTAATAATTGTCTAGATTGCTGTGTAGCCCAAAGAATCAAATTGATAGATAGCACTCAAATGTTTTGCTAACTATTGTGCAAACTAACTGACGCAAGAAGATTTGCAGCTCCTTATGAAGAACGGTTCCTGATAAGAACCAGGAATTTGCCTTAAGAACTGGCTTAAACCGACCCTGCAGTTTGGGCAAGAGCAAAGGAGGAACTGAGTCTGCGCAAGAACAAGGGGTTACTAGCGGTGACGAAGAGGAGCCATCAGCCTTCATCCCCACGACCCCCGACGACCACCACAAGGAGGCACTGAGCAAGCACAGTAGGGAGGGACTTACAGAAATGACCTCTTGAAACTAATTTTAATACGAAGTGGGGACAGGTTATGCATACGTACAGGCGTATTGGGAAACTTCATGCATATGTAACACTTTGCTACATATAAACAGGGCAAGCTGCCGCGTGGAGGTGCGCATGACTTTGGTGGGACTACCCCCCGTGCTGCCCAGCGCTGAATAAACATACCTACTTTGCAATCTTACAGATTGTGGAGTCCGTTTTCCGCACATCACAAGGGCTGAATCTCTATAGTTAACATTGCATAGGTAATTGGAGTACTTACATCTTATCCCGGTTTTAATTAAATATGAGTGCAAACTGAATTTAAGTACCTTGCTCAGATGTTCATGCTAGATCTTTTCTGTAAATATATACCTTTGCATAATATTGCAAACAGTGAAGGATATTTGAAAATCTGGAGAAAATCTCTTTAACAGCTACATCACCAACCAAAGAATTTCATTTGCTAGAGGTCAACTTCATATAGGCCAACAAATGACAGAAAGAGATTGAGAATTAGTTTATGTCTGCATATGTTTAGGTTTGACTGAAGCCAGTGGCAAAAGCTCATGACTTTTAAGGAAGTCAGTATTTTACGTACAGGTTTTCAGACCAGAAGGAAACAAGATCTTTTCTGGCCTATGCAATGCAGACTGTAAAATTTAATTCCATAATATTTACACTGAATCCATGTTCTGATTGCTCTTACAAATGTAGTTGGTTGAAACTTGCAAAGTTATTTAGCTGTTGTGTAAGAATGAATAATATCTAGACCCCTGGCTGAATTGTGTGGGCTATGCAAGGAGACAGGACAGGAATAAAAGGTTGTAAAGGCATATTTCTGTCTTCAAGGTAAATAAATCTGACTCTGAATAAACACAGCAATCAAATCTGTTGAGTAGGAAGGTGTAATTTTTATGTAATCACTTTAGGAACAGAACTTCCAATATTCCATACAGTTATACAGCTTTTAGTTAAATAAGTACCTTTCTGAGATGTCCATTTAAAATATTTTCTGTAAAATAATACATTCACTTTCCCCCTTGACTTTTCAATTTAAATTGGAGTGCTGTCCTGGTCTCTCCTTGCTCTCGCAGCAGCAGTTTAAGTTATATTGTCACTTTTTGAGGGTTTCACTACTTCAGTGCTCTCAGCTATTATTAGTCTCAAGACTATGTATCTCCTGATTTTAATGTGAAGTTGTTGTGGTTTAGACGCAGCTGGCAACTAAGCACCACACAGCCACTCACTCATCCTCTCCGCTCTGCTGGGATGGGGAGAGAATTGGAAAAGCAAAAGTAATAGAATTAGTGGGTTGAGATAAGAACAGTTTAATAATTGAAATATAATAATAATAATAATAATAATAATAATAATAATAATAATAATAATAATAAATAATGAAAAAGAAAACAAGGGGGGACAGAGAGAAGCAAAACCAAGGAATAACAAGCGATGCAACTGCTCACCACCTGCCAACAAACGCCCCACCAGTCCCTGAGCTGTGGTCACTGCCCCCCCAGCCAACTCCCACCAGTTTATAGACTGAGCATGACATCATATGGTATGGAATATCCTTTTGGCCAGTTTGGGTCAGCTGTTCTGGCTGTGCCCCCTCCCAGCTTCTGTGTACCTGTCTGAGCATGGGAAGCTGAAAAAATCCTTGACTACTGTAAGCCCTTTTTAGCAACAGCTAAGACATGAGTGTGTTATCAGCATTCTCCTCATACTAAATCCAAAACACAGCACTATGCCAGCTACTAGGAAGAAAATTACCTCTATCCCAGCCAGAACCAGGACAGAAATGTATATCTTTCCTTTTTGTTGATCACTTTATTTGGCTTGTTCTCTGGTTGTTTTTTTTTGCCCACTGGAAATGCATGTTGTCTTTCAAACACGTAACTCATGTTATGCAAAACAAACTGTCTTTGAGATTGAGAGCACTGTGTTCTTCACTCTGCACGTGCCTTCTCTACTCTTTGTGTGCTTTAGATCAGAAGTTAAAAATCTGAGTCTACTACTGCATGAAAATTCTTCTTTCCCACTACATTCAACAGGTAGCAACTGTTTATGTTTACCTCTGGGCATATTTTTTGTTCAATAAAATATTTATTTCACTTCTGAATCTGCTTGTCTAATTCTACATTTGGCTGACTTCACCTGTTTTCTAGTAAGTGCAGCGTTCACTGATTTTTATATGGCCTAATCTGCATAAACTCTTAAGGGAGTTACAGCTTGCCCCTCACAAAATTCAGCGTAAAACACCTTTTAGTCTGCTTTCAGGCTCTGACATGGACTCCAATCAATTTTATTAATTATTTCCTTACACCCAAATTTGTGCTTACATGTAGTAATGCCTAGGCGAATTTTCTTTAAAATTTTAAAGTGCAACTCTTACAAGGAATTGAAAGATCCTATGTTCTGTAGTCGGTGAGCTTCAGCACAGAAACCAATTTTAACACCTCCTACCTTCACTGTAAACAGCCTAAATCTTTCTTGTACTATATATCGTATCAGGATTTTTAAAAAATCTAAAAAAATTAGTCAGTGCTTTAGACTTAGAAAAATTTTAACATTTTCCCAGCATTCGTTTTCCAGAAAATTCTCCCAAAGGTTTTGTTTTGGGGTTTGGTGTGAAATTTTGAAGAGATACAGTGAATTTGTTTTTAATTGGTGTCTCTCTCATGTGCAGGATAACAGTGCCAGTGGAAAGGAAAAGAAAATGACAGAATATTGCAATCAACACACAGTGGTTTATTGTACAGCAAATTCTGTTTTGTTTCTAGTGTATTTTTCCTGAAAAAAAAAAAAATCACCAAAAAACCCCCCACATGCCCCCCCTTCCCCCCCCCCCCCCCCCTTGTCTTATATCAACTGTTGAAGTGTATGAGCTACCTCGTTCAGAGATAAGGTATCTCTGCTTGTTGGTAATGTTTCCCATTGTGAGTTGACATCTCTAGATGCTTAAAGCTTCTGCAGGAACTCAGATGGTGCTGAACATCCAGACTAGGACAGAGTGGTGATGTTGAGGCAAAGAGGGGTATTGTAGACACAGAAGCAGGAAAAAGTAGGATGAAGAACTGAGGAAAGGTGGGATGAATAAGTTAATTCCTGTTTTGGGTGAAATGAGTGGCAGTGACAGGAAAATGGGATTTAATTTCTGAAGGGTATGCGATGAAAGAGTTTGAGATTGATAGGATGGGAGATGTGGGATTGTAACCAAAATAATGATGAAATTGTTATATATCTTAGTTTTCAGCATTGGGGTGATGGGATTGAATCAGTTAACTACAAAATGCAACCACGAATGCTGCTATGTTCTCTTCTGTACAGCCCTACCCAACTGAACACAAAGTTCAGGACAATGAGGATAGTATATGGTCTGTAGTTTTAAGGTCATTATTAATGTAGCTAAAACTATAGACAATGTGCACCTGTCAAAACAAGAAGATGGAAGGTAATTTTGTGTAGTGGACCTAGAAAGTTGGCTAGGACTGCCAAGACTGAGAGCTGAGTAGGTAAGAGGTAATTCCAGCAGGGGGAGATCGCGACCACCGACTCATTGCCCACCTACCCAAATGATACCACCTACTCAAAAGGGAACAATAGAAGTGAACAACTGAGTTTGCGCAGTAATTTACATAGGAAGTGAGAGAATTTGTACCAATCACTAGAGAGAATGTTATTGATTATGTATGACTGTAATGAATATGTATATATTTGATTTATATAACCTGACTGAAACAGGTGCCAGGTATGCACGTTAGGAGGAGCGATCCCACGTGCATCCGGCACCATGAATAAAGAATGCCTGCCTTTTAACACTACATTGGTGTTACGAGGTTTATTCTTCCCGATTTTGGTGACAGGATCACCCTATGTTTCAGGTCAGCTTTCTACTTCTCCCCTCTCAAAGGGACATAAAATCAAGGATCAGCTGTAAGATCAGCAGTGTGTTTTCTTTGTAGTATGTTGGTGTCTGGTCACTCCAAAATAGCATATATATGGGACATTTCTAGAGGCATGCAGTAAAAATGATGGAAAGTTGAGAAGCATAGGCTGAATATTTCTATGTGAGCAGCAGTTAACCTGCTAGACCTACTTGGCTTAGAAGAGGGAGTCATAAAAGGAGCTTTGAAAGCTACGATATTTAATACAATAAGCATAGAAGGATGATTTGGGAGGATTCTTGTTTTTATGATAAAATTTTGGTAGCACAGCTGATTTAATTAACTAGTATTTTTGAGTCTCCTTATCCAAGCATATGTGGAATACCAGGAATAGTTGGTACAAGAACATAATACAGGATTGGGAATTTCTTATAAAAGAAATATTGGTGTTGAGGGGGAGGAAATAACTAAAAATGCACTGTTGTTGTCTAACCCTCATAGGCATCTAAGCACCACACAGCCACTTGCTCACTCCCCTGTAGTGGGATGGGGGAGACAAATCAGAAGGGTAAAAGTGCAAACCCATGGATTGAGATAAAGACAGTTTAATAGGTAAAGCAAAAGCTGCATGTACAAGGAAAGCAAAAATAAGGAATTAATTCATTATTTCCTATCAACAGGCAGCTGTTTTGTCATTTCCAGGAAAGCAGGGCTCCATTACAGGTAATGGATACTTGGGAAGACAAACACCATGACTCTGAGCCTTCCCATTTCCTCCTTTTCCCCAGCTTTTATTGCTGAGCACAACATCATATGGCATGGAATATCCCTTTGGTCAGTTGGGGTCAGCTGTCCTGGTTGTGTCCTCTCCCAGCTTCTTGCACACCCCCAGCCTACTTGCTGGCAGGGCCATGTGAGAAACACAAAAAACCTTGACACTGTGTAAGCACTGTTAGGCAATAACAAAAATTTTGTTGTATTATCGACACTGTTTTGGTCACAAATCCAAAGCAAAGCACCATATGAGCTACTGTGAAGAAAATGTACACTGTCTCATCTAAACCAGTACAATAAAAGTACTTTTAGTCCTGTTAGTTGTTCATGGAACATCTGCAAATAATAAATATTCATAAAAATCATAGACTTTTCTTCTGGCATTTCCTCAAGAATTAAATTCTACTCCTGTGGAGAAAGGAGACTGAGATGACCAGATTTTGCATTTCTATCAGAATCAGATACTAACTGTTGAACAAACCTAGTCTACTGCTTGCTATCAAAAGAAACTACTATATTGTACCTCAGAGCTACCTTTAGATACATTGTCTAGCTGCAGATAGTTAATTTTATTTAGAATGAAGAAATAAAAGTTATTCATTTAAATGCAAATTTGCCACTATGTCCTGTGGAATTTCTCTCACTGAACAGTGTTGTGGCATACATTTACTGTGACTGGGAAAACACACACATGTATGACTATCCCTATTTTCCTACAGTAAAGTGCAAGAGCTGTTAACCATCATGGTTCACGACAAACAATTACCAACTGCTAAAAGGAAATCTTACTTTATAACCTGTTGACATACTGATGTATGAGTAGGGGATATCTGTCTGGCTTAATGCTTTAATTAAAAAAAGAACACTAGACTACTAGCTTTTTGCAAATTGAAAAATTCATGTTCTCTGCATTTTTCTTGACTGATGCAAAGATTTCCAAAAGATGATAACCAAATTTAATATTTCATGACAGATAATTTGCATCTTTTCAATGTCCCACCTTCTAGCAGTTGTCATATCTCTCATTGTTGCTTCCAAGCAATATCATGAGCTATAACAAATATTAACAAAATGACATCAAGTAATTTGTTTCTCTGTTTATGTGGTGTCAGGACTGCAAAATGAATCCCAGAACCTCAGTACATTGTGACATATATGCTTTCAAAGCTGGTATCAATGTGTCTGGGATTTTTGTTTTGTTAGTTTGCTCTGTATTGGGTCTTTTGTTTGTTTTGTTTTATTTTTCTTTTGAAACAGGAATTGGGATATACAGCTAACAGCTTTAGGACAGGTATGCTCAGTATCATGTGTGATGCCAATATTGGTTCTAAACTTCGTTTTGCTCTTTCTGTATTTTATTAAAAAAAAAAAAATGAATAAATATATAAGGGGATCAAGCCCACTTAATTATGAAGTGTGTCTAGTATGTGGTGGCCTGGGTTCTAATCTTACAGTCACTCTTACTATGAAGTGTTTATTTTGCTTATTTATTTAGTGTGATTTAGTTTCAATCACATGAGATTCTTTAGTTCTTGAACAAATCAAACACTTAGTCCTGCAGTTAAATCTAAACATACCACTTTAGTCAAAGCTACACAGGGCCTTGAAGTTAAGCATTATGTTTCAGAACTTTGCAGAATAATAGCCCTTGATTGTGTAAGAAAGAATACTTTGGAAAATGCTGTTCAAAAGTACATTATTTCATCCCCTTCCCTTTATATCATATTTCAAGCATATATTCAATTTTCTGTCCATAAAACCTTTTAGGTATCATTTGGCATTATTGTTTTCCTGGTTTCTTTGTCCATGAAGTAAGGTATAAAGCTATTTAGAAAATGCCCCAGCCCTGCTCTGAGAATTGAAGAATACAGAATGCAATAAATCATATCCTAATTAAAATTCAAGGTGTTAAAATTAGCAAGATGTCTTCAAGTTGGGTTGTGTTTCCCAGTTTTCCCTCTTTCTGCTTTTTTTCTCTACTGTAATATAATTTTTTAACCTCTGAAGTCCTGTTCTTGTTTGATTTTGCAAGCCATGTCCTGGGGGATGTTTGATGTAAAAGCTCTAAATTCCTTTTTCCAAATCAGTAGCACATGCTATAAATAAAGCAGAGCTTGGCACCAAAGGATAATATTGTGAAAACAACTAGTGTAGTACTACCAGTTCAACTTACTGCTCAGAGTCTCACTGAAATGCTTAGATATTTCTGCTGATTTTAATGGGACTTTGTGTGCTAAGAATAACTGGCAGTAATACTTTAATATATCCATCAATAAGCATCATTCGATCATGCATATAGCTAACACCAGAGAAGAAAACAGATTATGTGGAACTTCTCTGCTAAGTGTCTTTGTCAGCAATATGAAAATGTGATTTTATTAAGACATTGATAAAGACAATTTCTATCATCTGCCCTTGCTCTTATCCTTTTTTTAAAGCTGATTAATATTTTCTATATTAATCTGTAAGAGAGAGATTATCTAGTAGACACAGTTTTTCTCAAATTTTGATCATTTACATTTCCTCTCCCTTTTCTGATTGTGTAACATCTTTGTTGCTACTACAATGGGGACTTGGAGGAAGTATAGTGAGAAAACAATGACAACCCAGATTCTGATTTCCCTGGGCCAGAATAAATCTTAAATTGTCCACTAAAATATCAGGATTACCCTGAATACAGATGGGTAGAATCTGGCATCTTTTTTATTTAATGCTCTTTTGGCAGGAAAAAAATCATAGGGAAAAGAACTTAGATGCACATATAAATAAGGAAGTGGAGACAGCATCATATTACCTCATAGTCATGTTTCATTTATCACAGGAAGTTCTCAGACTTAGCTGTAAGGCTATAAAGTACTGTATTTTAAGTGTTACAAAGAGATAATTAATTTGAGCACATCTTTTAGTACTATTTGTGACCAGTTTTGACCAATTTATGGGAAATGCCAGTTTCTCCATAACTAAAATGGAAGATAACCTAAACCTAATTTTCATCTGCAGTGAAGTTTGTCTAGTTCTTTGGACTGATGATGCTATTAGACAATTTGTAAGGATAGAAGCTGTGTCAGACACTGTCACACAAGTATTGCAAGAGTATTATGAGAACTGCCACCTTTCTTTAGATACAATTTCTCGGCAAGTTTCTTTCCCCTTAATGCACCTACTGGAACATCATTTGATGACTATAGCAAATTTGCTTGCTATTTGTCTTGGATCTGACCAGCAGATGCATGCACATGAGCATCATGCTCCTTGCCAAATTCTCATTGGCTTCACTGGTGCTTCATTCATTCTGATCAAACAGATTTTTGCCAGCCAGACACAGTTTTGGCTACTTTGGCCCACTACTGTCATACACCGTATTAAGTGTATCTATGCTTGGATATGCAACTTGGACCCTGTTGCACTGCAAAACGTGGAATTGACTTGATTTTTCTTTTTTTTTTTTTTTGCAAATTTTTGAGGTTTGGGTTATATCTTTGGGCTTTTTTATTGCTCTTGCATTGCAAAAGCTGTCTTGCTAAGTAATCTACACAAGTTAGTGCAGACCTGTTTGCTTTCTCTTCATTTGGAAACCACACATGTAAACCACCTGAAGGCAATGCCTTTGAAAATGTTGATGTTTCATAAGGTCCTCCATCAAAGTTAAATGCCACAGAATTAAACTGAAGTGCTTGCTGAGAGAGTCATTTATCTGACTCCAAAATCTGGATGCTAGTGGATATGCAATCCACTTTGGTGAGGTCGATCCTTACCAAAAAAATGAGCAATATTTATTTTCTTGCAGTTACTGTATACCAACTTTCTTTCAAATTATGTACTTACCTTCTTCATTCCTTCTGGCCTGTTTTCTGTCCTGAGTGGTGCCTGGATCTGGATTTATACATTTATGTGTATTGTTTATATACATTCCCTTAACATTGTGATGTTGCTCTTTAGTTTTCAAATAATGTCTTCTCTCAAGTTAAATAAATTCAGAAGGAGCAGCCAAAGGTTTTCTTAGTCCTAAAATTATTAACCTAGCATATCTTTAATATTCATCTGTCATGGACCATCCCTTAGTTACTGCTGAGCAGCCAGTAATTTCTTTCTTGCCCTTCTTGAAGATAATAGTGACATTTACTTTATTCTGGTTCTCAGGAATCTCCCTTCGTTGACTTGACCTTTCCATTTCAGGAATGAACGCTGAAGAAAAAAATATTCACATTCTTATCTAGTACATTTTGAATATTGAGAAGATTTGGATTGTAAGGGATAAACAGTCCTTAATATTTAACTTATATATAAAATATTCAGCTTTGCTAAGTGCTCCATCTGCTGGAAAGATGAACTTACTCAGCTCTAAAGTTTTGTCTGTTAGAGAGACTGTTTTAGAAAAAGCATGAGAAGCTTTTGAAGCAGGGGAATTTTTTCCATTGAAAGACGAACAGGTTCATGGGAAATCTCTGAGCCCAAGTAAGTTTTATTAGAAGAAGTGAAAAAAGACTCAAGGGTGCAATATTCACATGACCTGGGTATCAACCAGGATCTAGGCTTTCTTATTTTAGCAGGGTTTTCAATTTTAATAACACCATTTTTTTCTGGTTATTCTATGTACTAATAAATTCATGGTACTAGAATCTAAAATAGATCTCTTCAGTGGAACAGCTACTTCATCTGACAGAAAGAGTAGAAAGGATTAGAAGAAACTGCTGCTTCCTGTGCTCTAGAGATAGATTATATAGAGCATTACAATGGTGGGTAGAACTGCCATTCAGAGGGACCTCAGCAGACTGGAGAAGTAACACAAGCCTCATTAAGGCATATGCAAAGTCCTCCATCAGCGACTGAAGAAGCCTGTGCAGAAATACATGCTGGGAGCTGACAGGATAGAATACCACTTTGCAAAAAATGAAGTGGTGATTTTGGGAATTCTGCAATTTGCTCTTTTGACCAAAGACATAGTGGGGCTGTGTTAGCAACCATGTAGCCAATAGGTCAAGGGAAGCATTTATTCTTCACGATTCCACAGTTGTGTGACCATATCTGTTCAGTTTGGGACTCCACACTGCAAGAGTCATTGACATAGTGGAGCAAGTCCAACGATGAGCCATTGAGATGGTTGGGGGACTGAAGCTTCTGGCATACAGAGAGAGGCTGAGAGAGTTAGATTTGTTCTGTCTTAAGACAAGAAGGCTCGGGGGACATGTTATTGCACTTACACACCTAATAGGGAGGTACAGAGAAGTTGGAAGCAGACTTTTCTTACAGGTGCATGAGACTTTAGCTGGAACATGAGAAATTCTGATGAGATGGCAGTAAATCTTTTCCACTGTGAGAGTAGTCATATACTGGAAGATGCTGCCCTGAAACATTCTGGAATTCCTGGAGACTCTAATAATTTGTGTGGATAAGGACCTGAGCAAGCTGATTTAACTTCATAGCTGGATCTAACTTTGCTTTGAACAAATAATATAGCCCAACCACCCTGCCATCAGGTGTTCAAAGTCCCATCCAATCTGGCCTTGAATACTTCCAATGATGGGGCATCCACAACTTCTTTTCAACAGTCTTCAGAGATGTCTTCTGATTTACATTATTGTCGCATTCTATTTCTACATAGTATTCCGATTAACACGTGGAAGGCCTCTGTAGCATGCAAAAGTTCCCAGGCTGCTGCCTCTACTTGTGCCAGTCTCTGCCTCTATAGAGTGAGGGCCCACTTGAGTCTACTGTAGCAGGTGAAGAAACCACATCATTATTGTGTGGTAGGGTTCTCAGAGCATTACCAGGCTCAATTTGCCCTGACCATCTTGTAACTTTCTCTGTAATCTTGACAGCATTTTGCCCACCATCTGTTAGCTCAGACCATCTTCTGCTGTGAGCTGAGCACCATGGATCCTATCCCCTAGGCTGGACAGGAGCCTCGGGCTATCCCACAGCTCTAGAATGACCTCCAAAACCTGCAGGAGGCTATAGATTTTTATGATACCACCTTCAGCCACAGTGACCCAAGCCCCCACCATAGCTCCCCAAACCCTTCACTAGGGTGAGGGCATGGGGATATATTTGTCAGATGTGACTAATCTTTGCCACTTCTCTGGAGACTACCTGATAGATGTTAGGCACTCAACAGTAATAATCTCTTCACTGTCAGGGATGGCCCTAGCTTGAGTCACCATGTATGATCACAGAGGGTGATATATGTGGGATATCTGAAGAATCAAGGACACTTAGTGAACAATCCAGACCGAATGGACTTGTTATGTTTGTGAGCAGTAAGCCTCAAGGACATTGTGGGAGCCACCTGCAGTCAGAAAATGATGAGAACAACCTTGAGAAGAAGAAGAAAAGTTGGTGTGCGTGACTGAGATCAGAAAGCAAAGCAGGACACAGACGGAGAGGACCGTGCGTGTGGACAAGAGACTTTAACGAATCATATCGTAACTAGCAGCGCGTGGACAGACATAGTTAACCAATTAGTAAAGAGCTTGTGCATGATAAAGAAGTAGAAGAGCTATATTAACCAGGATGTATCAACAATAAATTGGCATTTGCTTGATCACTTGTGCAGTGTCCGTGACTTCTGTGTCAACAGATATACACCCTGTGTGTCACAGTGATCCAAGGCCCTGAAAGCTTACTAAGTTCTTTGCAGTTCTTTAGAGACTGCAACTGGCCCATGACGGACCGTGCCTTGCTGGAGCCATGACTGAGAAAAAGTTGGCCTCTACCTACTCAGTCCAATTCACTAAGTGGAACATGAAAAGTAAATGTGGGCACCTGTTGATACACTGTACTGGTTTTGGTTGAGACAGAGTTAATTTCCTTCATAGTAGCTCATATGGTGCTATGCTTTGGATTTGTGACCAAAACAGTGTCGATAATATATATACAGTGTGGCCTTCAGGCTTTTGTTGTACTGCACAAATTCCTTGGATGCAGGATAAACTCAGACTGCTCATTGTAACAGAAGAGTCTCCAAGCAGCTTCCACTTGGTACTGGTTATTACACCACCTGTATGGCCTTGCTTTTATCTAAATGTACAGCAAGAAGTTCTTATGTGAACATCCTTCAAGAATATAGCTGTTTTCTTACAAGAAAATATGTAATAGCTTGAAAGACCAAAAAGGAGGAATTAGTCTTGATGGATGGAATCTGAGTAGCATGCCATGGGGAAGAAATCCGTCTGGGGTTTGTCTGTTGTTGTATGAATGCAGGATGTCCAGCATCTGAAGGCATGTAAGATATACTTGCTATCTATATTCCTCTTTATATTCTGTCTTATGAAATAGCCATTTTAGTAAGCCATTTGCTGTTGGGACATTCTTACTGAGATCCAGAAAGAACCATATCTACTTCACTGCTCTGAGAGAAGGGGTTAAGGGAATCTTAGTAGATAAGATGCTGCGTAATAATTGTCTAGATTGCTGTGTAGCCCAAAGAATCAAATTGATAGATAGCACTCAAATGTTTTGCTAACTATTGTGCAAACTAACTGATGCAAGAAGATTTGCAGCTCCTTATGAAGAACCAGGAATTTGCCTTAAGAACTGGCTTAAACCGACCCTGCAGTTTGGGCAAGAGCAAAGGAGGAACTGAGTCTGCGCAAGAACAAGGGGTTACTAGCGGTGACGAAGAGGAGCCATCAGCCTTCATCCCCACGACCCCCGACGACCACCACAAGGAGGCACTGAGCAAGCACAGTAGGGAGGGACTTACAGAAATGACCTCTTGAAACTAATTTTAATACGAAGTGGGGACAGGTTATGCATACGTACAGGCGTATTGGGAAACTTCATGCATATGTAACACTTTGCTACATATAAACAGGGCAAGCTGCCGCGTGGAGGTGCGCATGACTTTGGTGGGACTACCCCCCGTGCTGCCCAGCGCTGAATAAACATACCTACTTTGCAATCTTACAGATTGTGGAGTCTGTTTCTGCACATCAGCTCCACAGGTGCAGAACACCTGCCTTGCTAATCAGATATTATTAAAAAAATCCTTAAAATCATGAACTTTAAAGGTTTTCAAAAGGTACAAGAGCTTTTCTATAATTTTTCAGCATCTCCTAGTGATACAGTCTCCTTTTCCTCTTTGACCTGTGTTTTGTTACATCTTTTGTGACACTAGTAAAGGATAGTGACTAACATTTATTTTAGCCTAGTATGTTTCAGGAATTTTTTATAAGCACAACAAAAATCTATGTGATATACAGGGTGACTGGAAGAACCCTCAATCAGTTTGAACTGTAGAAAGAAATAATAACAAAAACCAAACCCCCCAAGCATGTAGAAGAGACTCGACTAGTGAAGATAACATCAGAGGTTTGTCACAGTGTTCTTCAGTTAAACAGTTGCTTACTTCTTGATGATACTGTCACATTTCTAACAAAACTGGAGGAACTATCAAAAGAAAAAAATGGGGTCCTTAGCCTCATTTTCTCTCCTGTCCTTGTGCTCATATGCTGAATACGACAGTAACCCTGATACTTGGTGAATTACAAAAGAAAATGAACTGACGAACAACCTCTGTAGGAATTCTATATAGCTAATATTTGTAATGCAGCGTACAAAAAGGACTGCCATACAAAGCCAGTGATTATCCCAACACATTTATTGTAAGTGCAGAGAATGAAGGGGAGTTGAAAAGACGACTATGTGCCTTTAATGACAAATACTACATTTTAGCATATCAAAAGGCAATACTAAATAACTATTAAAATTAAATTCACAGTGAACAAAATGCTTCTGATGGATTTTTCCCTAGTGAGAGACACTTTACAAAGCAGGTGTCAAAAAATATATCAAATTAATCGTGCCTCTTAATTATAAGACTCCTTCAGAACTCTTGGCAAGTCAAGCAAAAGCATGCTTATATCAAAATCAGCTGGCTGTTTTAAGTGGATTTTAGGACTTCTGTCATGTACTGACCTGAAAGCTCTGGAGGCTGAAATCATTCAATAGTAGAGAAGGAAGCAGCTGTGCAGACTCTTTTATCCCCCTCCTGCAGAAGTGTCTTGTTTCTATTCTGTCAGAGCTCTCTCAAGATGCTTCCGTTTATTCTCTGAGCCTGTTTTATCCAAGGCCTTTCTCAAGGTTTAGTCCTACCACCACACAGAGTCATGCTGCACTGAAGCACATCACTTAAGTAGGGAGTAGGGAGTGCCAAGTTTGCCACTGAGATAATCAGTTGTGTTCTTGTAAATAAAGCAACATGCAAGTTCTGAAAATACAGAAATGGATTTTTATCTGCTTCTACCATGTGAGTGATTACTGTTTGAAACTTAGATAAGAATTATGTCTTAAATTTAAATGTAGTCTGTGCTCCTGTGCAAAACATGGATTCCAGCTCAGAATTTGTCACCACAGACTTATCAGGGGCCTGCGCATGAAAGTTTATTGGCCTTTTTCCAGCTTCCCAAAGAAAGTTTAAAGCAATTCTTAATTTTAAACAAGTTCAACCAATTGCAACATGTTTTTCTATCTCGCACTGCTGCTCATCCACAGATACAAATGGTCAAATCTACTTCATGTAAGAATTGCAACATCAGCATAAATATGCTCACATAAATCACCTTTGGAAATACCTTAGTGAGATCTGTAAGACAAGATTGTTTCATCTCATTTTGCAAAGTAGAATAAATTAAATACAGATAAATTAAACAACTCATTTTGAGTGTGTCTAAAATATCTGGAAGAAGGAAACTTCAAGTCACATGATATATTGTTTATTTTGTACTGTTTAGCTACTTTCTTTTATAAGGATGGTTTCTTCCTAGGTTTGTATAACACAGTCCTTTTCACTAGCGATGAAGACACATTGTCTCTTTAAATTTGCTAAAGCAACGATGCATTAAAACATGATTATTAAAGCACTCAGATCAGATTCTTACTTTTGTCATTCTTACTGTCTTTAGAAATGGTGAATTACCTATTTGGCAGATGAAAAACTTTTCTATTCATAATATATATTAAACAACATTTTGAAAAGAAATGGAATTCAACTCAAAATTCAAAGAAAGCATTTTAATTGATTTTATGCTTGAGTGAAGCTGCTCTAAAGATGTTGGCTATATAATAAAGTAGTTTATCAAATTACCTGCACTGAAAAGGAATCTTTTAGTAAGAAAGATAACTATTAACTATAGTTACAGAATAGAAACACACTGATTTGGATCAACATGCCTGATCTAATGGAAAAGAAAATCTAGGTTTGTTTTCAGGTTATTTTCTTTTGAACAACATCCGTTATTTTTTCCATTTTGGATAAATCGAACATTAAACACTCCTAGATGAACCAACTCAGGTGAAGTGACTGCTCTTTCTGTATCTAGGGGATACAGAACTGGTTACCAAAGGCAACTGGTGGATTGATGGAAACAGGAGAAACCTGAACAGAAGACAGTGCATATTGAAAGGCAACCTGAACAGACACGAGTAGTCCCTTATCAGCTGATGTATTGTATGTGGAATCTGATCATCACTGGTTTTAATGGATTTTTATGAAGCTGTAAGAAGCTCTACCTCATTTTAAAATGTTCATAAGCAGAACATAAAACTCATGAAGAATGATGTAATTTCACTGTCTATTTTTAGGGGTAAATTCTAGAAAAATTATGATCAAAGTTTAATTTGCCTAGTTACACCTGAAGTGAAAAATACATGTTCCAATGACATTGAAAGCTAAACATTATTTAGATTATGTAATATCTTCTTTTTTTTTCCCTGGCAGAACCCTTATATTTAACTTATTACTTTTACAGTTTAGTTTTTTACAATTAAAGAGTTACGTTTTCAGAGATGCACACATAGTCAATAGCAAAAGTTCCTTTTGTCAAAATAAGAGCCCATCCCAACATATTTTTCCAAGGAATGTGATTTTCAATCAATGACTTTGTTTTCTTAAAGAAAAAAGATATCTCTGATTCACATTAGTTAATGCATGCACATTCGGAGTAACACAGAGTTGCTAACAACAGTAGTTCTCCAGGTAACAAAGTGTTTAAATTTATGACTGACAGTATATCCTGGCATTAGACTTTTTAAAGCAAAGGAGTACATGCATATGAATCATAGAATCATAGAATCATAGAATGTTTTGGGTTGGAAAGGACCCCTAGAAGTCATCTAGTCCAACCCCCCTGCAGTGAGCAAGGACACCGCTAACTAGATAAGGTTCCTCAGAGCCCCATCCAACCTGGTCTTGAATGTTTCCAGGCATGGGGCCTCCACTACCTCTCTGGGCAACCTGTTCCAAAGGCTACCCTTTTTTGAAGATATACTGAACTTGGCATTATATGATGATTATATAATTTTTATATTATTTTCAGCGAAGCCACCAAGGCAAAGGGCTCTGGAGTGGAGGGTTGTGCCAGGCCCCCCTTCCTAAAGCGGCAAAAATGCGAAGCCAAAAGCACAGGGAGAGAGAGGGGACGATGGGATGGCCTACACAGCACCAGGCTTACTTGCATCAAATGGGAGCCACCTTTATAGAATCATAGAATCATAGAATGTTTTCGGTTGGAAGGGACCCCTAGAGGTCATCTAGTCCAACCCCCCTGCAGTAAGCAGGGACACTGCTAACTAGATCAGGTTGCTCAGAGCCCCGTCCAACCTGG
>JAKFQP010001112.1:24880-35588 GCA_023375905.1 Nycticorax nycticorax | reverse complement strand
ATAAATATTTAAATGCTAATGTGAAAAAAAAAAAAACCAAACCAAAACCCCAACGTTTTTCATTTTTACTTACCCATTTTCTTTCCTGGCTTGTCCTCTGGGCAAACCCATCTGCAGTGATTGTGGCCGTCGGCAGCGGGGGGGCTGCCTCCACCCAGCCCACTTGCGCCGTATCAGTCACCCATGAGCTCCTGCTGATGAGGAGGGAACCTTCAAAGTCCTGGCTGTCCGGCTTGTGGAAACCTTCAAAGGTTGGGCTGGTTTATCTCCTGTTTCCCGTTAGAGGAGCGCAGCACCCTTGGAGCAGGGTGTGCAGCCGCCTGGGGCTAGGGAGGCTTCGCCTGCTGCTGGTCCTTCAGGTCTGCGATGTTCTGAAGGGTTGGCGAGGCTCCTGGTCATGCGGAGCGGACCCAGAAATGAGGTACAGCACCTCTGCCCAGGGCAGGCAGGAGCCAGGACTCTGCCGGACTCTGCCCAGATCTGAGTTTCGGTCAATCCATTTGGTGCTGTCCTCTCCTGGCCAAAAGCTGGTGCCCAGGACTTTGCTGGCACGTGTCATGGGAGGGGGTCTGGAGCAGGGACCATCTGCGGCAAGCCCCGAGGAGAGGGTCCTTCTTTTGTATCTGCTAGCCCAAACCTGCTGGCCATTGGGCATGCTGGGAAGCCTGTCTTGCCAGGGGTGGGAGAGGGTTTGGGGTTTGGAGGGGATGCGGTGGATGATGCTTTCCAAGCTCCCCTAAGTGTCTGCAGGTTAAGCTGAAGCTCCTATCTCTGTTCATCTGTGGGGTTTAGAGAGCTGCCAACACCACGGCCAGCCGCAAGCCGGCCCTCCGCGTTCACCTAGAATCCGCTGTGCCTGTAAGGACCATGGCATGGTGCCGAGGATGGGGTGAGCAAAGAAGGAAGGCACCAGATGCCTGTACGTTCTGCGCCCATCTCCTGCCCATCCCGATGGGCGCGGGCGTGGGGAGCAGGCAGCAGAAATGCTTCTGCTGGGGGATCCCTCAGCCTTGATCTTAAAGGTCTTCTCCAGCGGTTGGGCTTGATGATCTTAAAGGTCTTTCCAACCTAACCAATTCTATGATTCTGTGATTCTATTCTATGGCTTTGCGGGCAGAACCCAAGGCTCCAGGCTTTGGTACGCAGCCAAGAGCCCACCTCATACATCCACCACAACTTCACTGGTCCTGTCCCATGGCTGGGGTTAGAGACGATTTTCATGCAAATTGGACTGAAAATACCCTACGTCTTTCCTGTCCTGTAGTTTCCTGTGCTTTTTTCTCTTTGGAACATCCGTTCTTTAAAACCAGAGTGGCCAGAAGA
The DNA here is from genome assembly GCA_023375905.1 of Nycticorax nycticorax. Classification (NCBI taxonomy): domain Eukaryota; kingdom Metazoa; phylum Chordata; class Aves; order Pelecaniformes; family Ardeidae; genus Nycticorax; species Nycticorax nycticorax. The sequence continues at coordinate 34,265 of JAKFQP010001112.1, read as the reverse complement.
TGCACCCTCAGAGTGTCGTATCAGTCACCCATGAGCTCCTGCTGATGAGGAGGGAACCTACAAAGTCTTGGCTGCCTGGCTTGCAGAAACCTTCAAAGGTTGGGCTGGTTTGTCTCCTGTTTCCCGTTAGAGGAGCGTGGCACCCTTGGAGAAGGGTGTGCAGCAGGACCTAGTGTCCCAAGAAGTTAAACTGAGCACTCTGATGGAGCAAGGCACCCCAGGAGAAAAGTCTCCTCGAGAGCAGAGCCAGGTCTGTGTGTGAGCCCGCTGACAGTGGCCGGGTCAGGATTGTAGAGCAGAGCACGGACGGGAAGGGGGAATTTGCACCGAACAGGCTTCAGGATGGCGAAGGGTGTAGGACACACAAGGCAAGCCACGAGGGTACGGCACGGGGTCAGCGAGTATCATTCGGGCTTCTCACCCTGCTGCCTGAGAGGTACAATAAAGCCTTTACAAAATACGGCTGGGAGGGGACGGTATCACTGATGCACCGAGACGGGGGTAGCTGCGCTCCTCGCCCGCGGCAGGAGCCCCCGGTGCCCCCCGGCCCCCAGCTGGAAGCGGAATGGGGCAGAGCGCGGCGCTGGGTGACGGGGTTGAAACCAGACTCGTCTCATCCGCAGCCTTGGCCTCTCAGGTACCTGGAGACGCTGCCAGCGTTCCGGGCACCGCTCCATCTCCCGCTCCCGGGGAGAAGTGCCTCATTAGCACCGCGCTTGGTGAGATGCCCGGGAGTGAGGATTTGTCTTTTTTTTTTTTTTTTCTTTTTTTCCTCCTGCTGGATGCTCCAGGGGTCTCTGGAGAAGTTTTGAGAGCGGGGAGTCGGTTGCTTAACCCCCTCTCTCCCGGGAGCAGGCGGCTGGCAGCAGACCCGACAGCTTTTGCCGATGGGGGAGGACTGCAAAGCAGCTTGAGGCTGCGATGCAATTCCCATCCCCTGACCAAGTCACGGGGAGAGGAACCAGCGCATCGAGCCATCTGCATCCCTACATCTCCTAGCACCAGCCACCAGGGCAGTTGGGGGGCCCGTTCCCCGCTTGCTGAGCACACAGCGCCTGCCATTAGTGCTAATGGGAGTTAGGCAGGCGCGCGGAGAAGCAAGGATGCCCCTGAGCTACAAATCTACTTGGCAATTTTATTATGTAAATAAATGGTGCTTGCACATACACCTGCTGCTGCTGCGGCTCGTGGTGATGTTCATGGCAAGATACGTAAACAAACAGCGATTCCCTTCTAATAGATTTATTTCCTTTCTCGTGAGCCATTAAATTACCTCCAGATTTCACGCAGGTAGAAATCTGTAACGGCGTCGAAATCTGGCTCTGCCTCAGTGGACGGCGGCCCGCAAAGCGTGACAGCCGCCTATTGCTCTCAGATAGTGGGTTTTTTTGGGGGGGGAGGCGTGGGAGCAACCAGTATCGTCCTCGCTGCATCGGTGTCTTTTGGATGTCCTCCCACTGCCACCAGTTTGCAGCGGAGGCAATGGCAAACCTCCCCGTGCTGGGCTGGGCTGGGTGGGCGCACAGCCCTTGTCTGGAGACCAAGGGGCCTCATCCAGACCCCTCGGGGTAGCTCCTCCGTCCAGCCAGAGGGTGACGGGCTCTCCCCTTCCAGAAGCAGAGCTTGCTCTGGACCTTGAGGAGGCTCTGGGCTGGGGTTTGTGCTAGGGAACCCATCATCCCCCTGCGGAGCATCAGCGCAGGGGCTCACCAGGCTCCCCGACACCACGCACCGGTCAACGGGACCCGCAAGGAGAGCGGCCGGCTCCTCTCCGAGCTGACCTGCCCGCCGGCCCCCGCAGAGCTGCAATCCTCTCTGCCCGCTCCCTGGCTCCAGCGGGGGGGTCTGGCAGCCAGACGGGGAGCAGATAGGCAGGGCTGCTGCCAGCCAGGGCGCTGTGCCGGGGCTGCCGGTGCCACGAGAGCCGCTGGGTCGGGAAGCGCGGTGCCGGCACTTCTCCCGGCGGAGAGCCGGTGCCGGTGGCCCTGCTTGGGCAGGGCTGGGTGGCTGGGCAGGGCTTTTGCACCGCACCCAAGCAGCACCCGAGCGAACGGGAGGACAGGGAGATGGTTTCCTCATGAATAATTGGTGCAGTATTAATATGCATGTGTTTTTTTGAAGAAGTTTCAAACTCGTCCCCCTTTGATGCTTTATTAATGATGGTGGCGCACACCAAACCCTCCGTAGACCGCAGCAGGAGCGGTGCCTCAGAGCAGCCCCGGGCCCCTGCAGAAGCAGCACGTTTGGTTTTTTTGGTCGTTGTCATCTTTTCATGAGCTCAGGGAGGGCGTTTTGCTGGTCTGAGTGATGAGGTGAGGGTAGAGGGGCTTGAGCAGCCCCAAATTGCTGCTCCGCCGCTGCGACAAGCTCCGGCGGCAGCAGCATGCCGGTCTTCGGGAGCTCGGCAGATCTCACCGCCGTGGGCTGCGCAGGGTGGGAAAGGCGTGCAAAGGCAGAAGTTGGAAGATTTCAACTTTGCAGCCCGGATCAAGGTGAACAGGGACTTTTTTGGGTCCCCTTCTAACTCAAAAGAGGCTCCAAGAACCTGCGGAAAGGACGGGGAGGGCAGGGTCAGGGGTTGGCTCTGGTTAACTTTGGTGCTGGGAGGCTGCCGGGGTTTTCCTGCCGCGTTTCGCTGCCGGAGCGGCCGGGGACGCGGGGCGGCGGCGGGGGAGGGATGGAGCAAGCCCCGGGCGAGCAGCCTGGTTTCAGGCTGAAGTGCTGGGGCGGATGGGGGTGAGCGGGGAGGGGTAGGGGGGCTTTGGCGGGCAGGTGACCTGTGAGCGGGGACACGACCGGCCTCTGCGAGGAGCCCAAATCCAGACTTTCCGAAGTGCTAATTACTGTTAATTAGCTACAATTTGTGCTCGTAACCTCTGTTCCTAGCCAAGATGGCTGACAGCAGCGACAGATCTTATGCATTGCCACGCAATAAATCAAGCTAAAGTTGCTTCTGTTAGTTAGCCTATCATTTAGCATTTCATTAAATAGATATGTACACATACATCATCGTTGCCGAGGCTGTGTCAATCCCCTTCAGGAGCAAGGCTGCCTCTAATCAATCCCAGCAGCGCCGGGTGCCGCGGCGAGGCTCCGCTCCGCCCTGGGCTGGGCTAGCATCTTGCCGAGCACCCAGCGGGCAAGTGGTCACCAGATCCCAACAGCAACGCTGCTCTTGCTCCTGGGGGGGAGATGTGGCTTGGAGAGACGAGGGCTCTCGTGGATGGAGGAGGTCGGGTGCCTGAGCTGGGGACTGACCGTCTGCAAGGTCCCCGTGGGAGGGAGCGTGCTCCTGCCGGGCTGGTGCTGGGCTCGCTGTCCGCTCCGGCACGGGAAGAGCGGCTGCTAAGGGGCTGAGAGCTTGCTCGGCGTCACCCTGGGTGAATCGCTTAATCCTTGCCCCTCCGGCGGCGGGGAGAGAACCAGCGTTCGTGGGAGCACCGGGGCCGTGTGTGCACTAGCACTAGGGCTGTAAGGGCAGAGCGGTGCCCGGCGCGATGGGACGTGGCAGAGGAGGAGCAGCGCTCTGGTTGCACCGGGAAGGTCCCCTCTCTTTGCTGCTGGCCTCTGCTGAGCTGGAGCACCAGTTCGTTTTCACGATGGGCAGAAGGTGTGGCATTAAAATGAGCCCAGAGCTGCAGAGAGTAGCAAAACGATGGCACTGCGGTGAGGATTTCTGGGCGCCCACAGCTCTCGTAGCACGGGGGAGCCTGTTCACCAGTGCCCAACGGCAGCTACTGCTCCCCTGCAGCCGCGGCGGTGCCGTGCCGATGAGTGTGGGGGTGCTGAGCCGATGAGCGTGGGGGTGCTGAGCCGGGCAGTTTGGGGGGGGGAGCTTTCTTCTGGAGCTCTGCCGATCCATCCGTGCGGTCCAGCCTGGAGCAGGAGCTCCCCATCCTTGCACAGGACCTGGGGGGGTCCTGCACCCAGCCCTGGGGGGCCCTGCACCCAGCCCTGGGGGGTCCTGCACCCAGCCCTGAGCACCCCGGGGTTCAGCCCAGGCCCTGCTTTGCCGCAGCATCTTCTGCTTCACGGTGGCACCGTGCTCACCAGAGCTTTCCTCGCCGCTCCGGGGCTTTCTGCTTGGGCTGCCCAGCCCAGGGGCTAACAGGAGCAGCTCCGATTTGCCCGCGCGGCACCAGGCGTTGGGTGCCCTCCCTCTCCCAGCGCTCCATAAATAAATTCCCCTAGTCCATCCTAGCCCACTGTATCAATCTTGTTTAATAGACTGGAAAGCTTATTGCGTGGCGGCAGGTCGCGAGGAGTGTCGAGGTGATGGATTGCGCCTTCCCGGAGTCGAGCGGCGTTGATGTATAATGAAATATTTATGATTTATTCCAGCTAATAAACCGGAGTGAAGTGGGTGATGTATGTGAGCAGATGGGGGATCTATTGATGCAGTTTTCATGGCGGGGGGAGGTTTATGTCCGTAACGGAGATGTATCACAGAGCCTCCCATCAAGGTGGGCACTTGCCCGTGGAGGGGACAGGTTATCTAATTCCTGCAGACGTCCTTTAGCACGCGCCTTCTCATCCTTTGTCCACCCCATGTCCCCTCCCGCGGCTTTTGCCAAGCGCAGGAACCTCTGGCAGTGGGGGGGGGGGAAGCAAACATTTCTTGGAGCAATGGGGTTGGGAGCTGTGCGGGGAGCTTGTGCTGGGAGGGCTGGGAAAACCATTCCTCTCCCCGTCCCGCCGTGTGTTGCCTACAAAAAAAATAACTTCTGTGGCTTTAGGAGGCCGGTGAGACACTGAACTGCCCTGGAGAGAGCGGAGGAACTTGAAACGCATGGAAAGAAGTGTTCGTCCGTGTGGGGCGTGACGGGCGCGTGGAGCTCCTCGCTGCAGGATGCTCCCGAAGCCGAAGGCTCGGGGTTCAGAGCGGGAAGGAGCGTTTCCATGGCCTGCGGCTGGGCTGCGTGTAACGGCCCGGGGTGGGCCGAATGCCCGGCTTCCACGGAAAAAACGGGGCCCAAAGGCAGGAGGACGTGCCCCGGCTGTGGTCCCGCAGTTGCCTTTGAGTGGACGGGTGGCCACCACAGCTGAGGGGCAGGGTGGCCACCATGGCTGAGGGGCAGGGTGGCCACCGTAGCTGAGTGGGCAGGGTGGCCACCGTAGCTGAGGGGCAGGGTGGCCACCATAGCTGAGAGGGCAGGGTGGCCACCATAGCTGAGTGGCAGGGTGGCCACCATAGCTGAGAGGGCAGGGTGGCCACCGTAGCTGAGAGGGCAGGGTGGCCACCGTAGCTGAGAGAGCAGGGTGGCCACCATAGCTGAGTGGCAGGGTGGCCACCGTAGCTGAGAGGGCAGGGTGGCCACCGTAGCTGAGAGGGCAGGGTGGCCACCGTAGCTGAGAGAGCAGGGTGGCCACCATAGCTGAGTGGCAGGGTGGCCACCATAGCTGAGTGGCAGGGTGGCCACCGTAGCTGAGTGGGCAGGGTGGCCACCACAAGCCTCATCTGGGCCCCTGGGTGCCCCCGTTCAGCTGCGCGCGCTGGTGAAATCTGGCCCAGGGACTGAGATTTGCTCCCCCAAAGCCCCTGGCTGGGCAAAAGGGGGTTTGAGCCCCCCAGATTTTTGCTCTGCTCTCCAAGCCGGGGAGAGGATCAGGATCAGGGCGCAGGCTCTTCGCTGCCTGCCCAGACTGTTGGACCAATCCTGCCTGGAAAATGAATCATCATCTTAATCACCGGCATGTGCCTCTTTGCCAGGGGGTGAGCCCTGCCTCAGCCTGGGACGCACCAGGAGCATCCGCAACCACTTTAGGGAAGCGGGGGGCAGGTAAGAGTTAATGCCAGGGCAGAGCAGAGAGGGATGCCCAACCTCCTGCCCGCTGCTCTGCCGTGCCAGCAGCAAGGGAGGCCGCTTGCATCCCGCCAGCTGTTCCCATTTCTGCCTAATTAGCCCCGGGATCAGCGTGCTTTGAGATCCTCGGCTGAAAGGCACCGGAGAAGGGCAAAGACTGATTATTCCCACTGCCTCCCAGGGGGCTTCCCAGGGGTCTGCCAGCTGGGAGCCCGCTGGTGCCCCGACACGCTCCTTGGGCGAGAGCGGCAGTTCTCCAGGTACAGGCAGTGCTGAGGAACGCAGGAGGGCGAGCGCCTCGCTTCATCTCTTATCTCTGGAAATGAGGGATCCTCCTGCCAGGAGAGAAGCTGACAGCAGGGGATTCCTCCTGGAGATGGGGGGCGGGGGGGGAAAGCTGAAATGCTCCCGAAAGAGCAGGTGTCGAGCCCGGCAGGAGCGGAGCATCGGCAGCGTCGCAGCAGGGCTGGGAGCTCGCTGGGAGCTGGGAGCAGCCGTGCCGGCAGGGCAGGGGGAGCCTGGGCTCTGGTTTGGGTGGGGAGCAGCACCCCGCTCCCCCCGACACCCCCGACACCAGCTGCCCATCAGCGGGGTTGGGTTTGGGGTTGTTCTTCCGCGCGGCGCGGCTGGAGCGGCCAGTGCTGATTTCTCGCGGTGGTTATGGGAGCTGCTCCAGCACCAGCCCCTACAACAGCAGGGCTGGTCCTGAGCCGGGCTGGGGGCACGGGGAGCGTGACCCATCAGGGTGCTTTCCCAGGGGGCTGGGCCATCAATGGAGACCCTTCGGGGCACGCTGTGGGGCTGAGGGAGGTCTGCTGGCTGTCCCCTGCCATCCCGCCCCATCCAGTGTCCCCACAGGAGCAGCCGTGGGGCTGCTGTGGGTCGGTGTCTCCCGGAGAAGCGGCTGCCAGCCATCCCCACCCTGCAGCCCAGCTCTCTGAGGAGCACCAGGCTGGGCTCTGCCTGAAGCCCTCGAAAGGCGAGACTTAATCTGCAAAACCTCAAATGATTCCCTAGCAGCAAAAGGTCTCATTAATGTCAGAACGTGCTCAAACCACATTCTGCTGCTGGAAGGGAAGAGCCCACCAGCATCCCCCACGCCGCCGCCAGCCCCACAGACCCGGCTTGCCTCGCCGCGCTCCTCACCTTCACGTTTTTCCGCAGGCAGAGGAAGGCAGCAGCGATGAAGGCAGCACCGATGAAGGCAGCAGCGATGAAGGCAGCACGCAGAGCCCAGCCTGGCCCAAGAGCACCATTTCCCCGGGCGAGGGCTGGGCCCCACGCAGGGGGAGGTTTTGCAGCATCCAACCAAGACCCCGGAGCTCCCCACAAGGGCATTAGCTGCCACCATGGCAGGAGGGTAAAAATAAGCCCCTTTTCCCTTCTCAGCGAAACAGATTCCCTTTCAAAGGGATGTTCTTGCTCTTCCCTGGTATTTTCTGCTGGTATTTATTATATTATCTATTATCTATTATCTATTATCTATTATCTATTATATATTTCCCTGGTATTTTTCGCTTTGCGAAAGCGCCGTGTAGTCGTGGACAGGCGTGGCAGGGACCTTCGCAGACCCTTCTGCCTCGGGGTGCCCTGGGGACAGAGTCATGAGCGTCCCAGCTCTCCTGTCCTTGGGGGGCCGTGGCTTCAGGCTGGACTAGGCTTGATAACACCCGGAGCGGGGCTGGGGCTTCCTCCTCGGACACCACGCTGGGCACAGACGCTTCTTCTGATGCCTCCCATGCGCTTCCAGCAATCGCTCCTGCACCGGCTGCTGCTGCCTTCATCTTTTTTGCAAGTGCCCTTGTGAAGGCCGGACCTGGCCTGAGCCCAGGCTGTCCTGGCCACGCTGCCAGCGCCTGAGCTGGACTCAAGTCCAGGGCACCAGCATCCCTGCCCTGCTGCCCTGCCAAGCATCACCGGTGCCGCATCTGCCCGGCTTCGATCCTGCCCAGCATGAGCGAGGCTTTCATATTTTAGCTTCAGACAGCAAAACCCGCTCAGTCGGACGCTCCCGGGCCGGGCTCTGTTCGTGGCGTTGGTTGGCTGCGGTGGCTTTGGTTTGCAAACTTTGCAGCCGGGGTGCCTGTGCTGCCCTGGCTCCCGTCTGCTGGGGGGGGCACTGCTCTTCTGGGGAGCTTTAAACACCAAGGGGTAGGTGCATGAATAACGTGGGGACAGCGAGAACCCTCTCAGAAGCCAGGAAAAGGCCGCGTGGCAATTTGCAAGTCGGCATGGTGCCACGTTGCTCCCGTGGCACTGTGTTGCTCCCATGGCGCCGTGTTGCTCTCATGGTGCCGCGTTGTTCCCGTGGTGCCGCGTTGTTCCCATGGCACTGTGTTGCTCCCGTGGCACCGCGTTGCTCCCGTGGCACTGTGTTGCTCTCATGGTGCCGTGTTGCTCTCATGGTGCCGTGTTGCTCCCGTGGTGCCGCGTTGCTCCCGTGGCACCTCAGCGTGCCAGCTTTCGGCTGGCAGAGCCGCAGCTGAAGCTCGCACGTCGCCGCGCAGCCGGTGCTGCAAAGCTGCCGACACATGTTACCAAACAATCTTTTGTCTTGCTGTCCTTCCCGGCATCCGAGTGACATCTGTCCCCGGTGAGCAGGGACGTCGTGGCAGCACCGGCTGTGCCAAGGGTGGGCTCCTCCTGGGGTGCAGCGCCCGGTGCCGGCCCCTCCTCAGCACCCGTTTGCAGGGCTGAGCTCTTTGTTTAATGATGCCCAGTGGGCCAGACCCATCGCGAGGGCAACACTGTCAACGTTCCCTGGGGTTTTTCCAGCAGATCCTAAGACAGTCCCGGCTCTGCATCTAGGCTGGGCTGAAGTCGCCGTTCCTGATTTACCTGAAAAGTCCCTTTTTTCTTCCCTGCGTGCTTCTGCTCTCCCAGAGCGTCTCCATTTCATTTCCCGGGCCAAAGTGTTCTCTTGGTCAATAGTTGGTTCAAATGTTTGCTCATGACACCTTTGATGTAGAACCATCGCAGTGTTTGCCAGGAACACCCATGGGCGAGGGTGTTGGCGCAGGAGCCCCGGGAAGGGTTTGGACCCATGGGCGAGGGTGTTGGTGCAGGAGCCCCGGGAAGGGTTTGGACCCACGGGCGAGGGTGTTGGTGCAGGAGCCCCGGGAAGGGTTTGGACCCACGGGTGAGGGTGTTGGCGCAGGAGCCCCGGGAAGGGTTTGCTCCCGTAAGCTCGGCTCTCGGCAGCAGAGGGGCTCCTGTTCAGCAGGTCCTGGGGAAGCGGCGCGGGCACAGAAGCACAAGGGCCCTTCCATCTTTGCAACAAGTGCTTTGCAACTTGCAGAACCTCATTGCAGAAATCTCTGGGGCTTGAGTTTGGACATAGGGGCTCCACGGCAGCACGTCTGCTTCTTGGGGTTCGTTTGGGCAAGGCACGCGTCCACAGTCCAGCAGCCACTGCCAAGTAACTATCTACTGTGACTAGCTCTTGCCCAAACCCCTCTTTTTTAAAACACAGGTAACCTGGAGAAGGTCTTCTCTGCCTTTCATGGCATGGTTCATGCCGTGTGCTCTCCACAGGCTGAGCCATGGGGCAGCGTGGCGTGGGACCCGCTAAGCCTGCAGGC